>CAUYON010046067.1:0-13137 GCA_963573935.1 Arctocebus calabarensis
CAGACTACCCAGACTGATTTGCTTTTTTTTTTTTGAGTCAGAGTCTCACTATGTCACCCTTGGTAGAGAGCTCTGGTGTCACAGCTCACAGCAACCTCAGACTCTTGGGCTTAAGTGATTCTCTTACCTCAGCCTCCCAAGGAGCTTGGACTATAGGCACCTGCCACAACACCCAGCTCTTGTTGTTGTTATAGTTGTTATTGTTATTTGGCAGGCCCAGGCCGGGTTCACACCTCCAGCTCTGGTGTATGTGGCCAGCACCCTAACTGCTGAGCCATGGGCACTCCCCACCCGATCCCGCCAAGGGTTCTTGTGTAGAGTCAGGAGATGAGATTAAGAGGGAATGGTGGACACAGAGTCAGGGAGGATCCTGGAGGTCATGAGCAAAGATTTGTGACTCCATCTTGAAAATTACAAAAATATTTTGAAATGCAAATAACCATGCCAAGTGCTGACTAGGCTGTGGAACAACTGGAAATCTTCTTCACGCAGGTGGCAATGTGAAATGACTCAGCCACTTTGGGAAACCACCTGCCAATGTCTTCTAAAGTTAACTATACACCATTCAGATGACTCAACGGTCCTACTCCTAAGTATTCACTCAGGAAAACGAAAGCTTACATCTGCAAACAGACTTGTATAAGGAAGTCCTTAGCAGCTGTGGGCTCAAGAACCCCACACTGGAAGCAAATCAAATGGTCATTAACCGGACAATAGATTTTAGAAATGTTGCTGTATTTTCACAGTAGAATGGTACTTGACGATAAAAAGCAGTTAAGTTGTTAATGTTAACAGCTTAACTCAACAATGGGGATAAACCTCAAAAATATGATGCTAAGTGAACAAAATAGAATAGGTATCTCCTGTATGGTGTCATCTATATTAAGTTCTAGGATAGGCCGAGTTAATCCACAGTGATAAAAATCAGAACAGTGTCCCCCTGTTTGCTGATCGAGGGAAGCATGATTACTAGGAACTTTGAGGGTACTCTCTGGAGTGATGGGAAATGATCTACATCTTAACAGTGGTAGAACTTAATTGTATAATTCTTTCAGAACACATCAAGCTGTACCCTTAATTTTTTTGCCTTTTACCATATGTATGCATATTAAAAAATAAAAATAGCCAAAATGTATATATCACAAACTGAGGAACTGTCATTGGTTATATTATCTAAAGACTGGATTTTAACTATACATACTCTAGTCATAAGTCAGACCAACTTAGAGTTCAGTAAAGCATGGTTATGGGAAGTTTCCAAAAGCTACTATTCATTCATCATTTAATAAATACTTATTTGTTTAACAAATGTTCATTTAGCTCAAAGCCACCACGTACTATCTGGGTACGCTTGGACAAATGACTGTCTGATTTTTTGGTTCATTCATTTGTGAAAGAAGGACAGTCACGGTCCCTACCTCCTGCGGTTGTTGAGGAGACTAATGTAAGTTAACACATGGAAAGTTCTTAGAATAGTGGTGGCAGATGGCAAGGGTACATAAATGCTAGCGGTTAACATTCTTATCCTCAAGTTATGTGCTGGGCTTGGTGGATGTAAACAGTAGTAAGACAGAAAACTTATAGCCTAGCAGGGAGGATGAACAGCAAATAATAAGTAAATACATAACGCTTGACCCAGTAATAAAATTTGAAAAATGGTTGAGAACATAAATGATTGTCTTGGCATGAAAATCCATTTAAAATGAAAATAATCAGCCACTTAAATCAAATCTGGTTTAGACGTCATTCATTGTTTTCACTGCTCTGGCTGCTGTGATTCCTCCTTTTCTCCACATCTGGAATTTGGAACTCTCCGGACACGAGCCTGTGACCGCTTCTCTTCTGTGACTCGCTCCAAGGTGACCTCAGTCGGTTCAAACTTGCGATGTCCAATGCATGTCTTCGTGTCTCCAAGCCACTGTCATGTCTGCACTGCTACTGCCTGTGACATCTGACACTGGGTATGTCTGAATCCAGATTCTCCATTCCCAGCCCTGCGTCTGCTTCCCTCACAGCGTTATTCCGTCTTGAAAGTAGCAGCTCCATTCGCCCAGCTGCCAAGCACCGAAGCCTCCAACTTCCCAGGCCTCCTCTCTGCTTCTGGTGTCTCATGCCCAATAAACAGCAAATCTTTATAAAAACTAATCAGCAAATCTTGAATTCAGTCACTCCTGCAACACTAGGACCACCTCCCGCGAGACTAACTCAGCAGCCCCACTGGTCCCCCGTCCACTCTTTGCTTCCCCCAAAGCCATTCTCAGCACAGCAGCCACTTCATCTTTCCAGACGTGAAGGATCCATCACCTTCCCCTACCTGAACACCCTCCTCAGTGTTTCCTTCACACCGTCTGTTTCACAGCCTACCAGGTCCTAGACAGTGATTTTCAACTGGTGTGCCCCCAAAGGATCTCAGGTGTGCCGCAAAAATGTTTAAAGATCATTAATCAAATTGTTTTTTAAAGACATTCAAAGCATCATTCTTATTTTACTTTTTTTTTTTTTTTTGTAGAGACAGAGTCTCACTTTATCGCCCTCCGTAGAGTGCCGTGGCATCACACAGCTCACAGCCACCTCCAAATCCTGGGCTTAGGGGATTCTCTTGCCTCAGCCTCTGAGTGGCTGGGACTACAGGTGCCCGCCACAATGCCCGGCTATTTTTGGTTGCAGTTTGGCCAGGGCCGGGTTTGAACCCACCACTCTCAGTATATGGGGCCGGCCAGCACCCTACTCACACCGCCCTCTTTTTTTACTTTTTAAAATGAACATAATTTAAATGTAAACTGAAGTTTAACTACAGGTTCAAGTGTGCTGAAGATTAAAAAAAAAAAGATTAAAAAACACTGTCCTAGACCTTGGCTCCAAACTCCCTCTCTGCCCTCCTCCCCTCCCACTCTCTGGCTCCTTCCACCCCAGCTACCCTGGCCTCCTTGCCGGCTCTTCAATATGCTAAGCAACCCCTTTCTTTTTATTAATACTGCATGGCCCTCACATGTGCTGTTCCCTTTTTGAGAAACCCCCTTCCTCCAGATAGTCTCACGACTGACCCGTCAGTGCATTCAACAGCACAAACACCCCATGTCTAACCATTGATCCCACTTTACTTCCTAGTGCCAGCATGTTATTACATTACTTTATTGTCTTCACTTAAACGGAAATGTCAAGGCAGAGGCTTTTTGTGTCTCTTTCCTATCTCCAGGGCTTAGCATAATGCCTGGCTCATAGTAGATGCTCCACTGGTATTTATTGAATGAATGAGTGAGTTGCTATTTCCTAAGTTCATGCAAAGCTTCACAATTTACAAAGCTATCACTTACACAATGTCTGAATAAGCGCTCTAACAATTTGTGGGCTGGGTTTTGTTGTATCTTACTAGTCTGCTAAATATTTAAGACCTTTGTTTAAGGTCATACCACTATTAAAAATAAAACTTAGAGTTTTGCCTTTAAGCTAAGTTTATTAATTATAATTATAAAATCCTATTAACATCGCTCTATTAGCTTTGCTCCAGACACTTTAGCATCTCATTAAACTTTCACAGCAAAGCTTTGAGGTAGAGACCGTTTTGCAGATGAGGAAACTAAAGCACAGCCGTGTAATATACCTAAGGTTACTGAGCTCAAAGGGGCAAAATCAGAATCTAGGTCTTGGAAGCCTGAGGTCAGGGACTTATTCTCAATCAACAGGCCCCCTAGGCGTAGCCCCTGAAATGAAAACAGTTAAATAAGCTGCAAACACAAATGGATAAGTATCAAATTTGTCCCAAAACTTTCTACTATTATCGAACTTTTTGCTTGTGTTGCATTTAGTAGAACTTCTCCTCTTTTCTCTTAAGATCATAAGGTGGCAAGCAGTTGTATCTCAAATGCAGTTTTCTTTATGCAGTTTACTGCTTTTCAGCCATTTTTTAAATGTTTGACACATTTATTTCTAAACTGAGAAGTCACTTACAAATCTCAGGAGTTGTGGGTAGAACTCGTGGGCTTCCAGCAGTCTTTCTGTCTTCCTCCTCGGGGAGCCCTGTGGTACCTTTTGTGGCTATGAGCAGAGGACGTCATTCCCTCTGAGTTGCTCATCTCACTCCTCCCTACCACGTGCCTGTTTCATCAATTCCCAGCTTCATTTTATCATATAACCTTACATCATGGAACAGTTGATTTCCTTTCCTTTTCTCAAAAACAGGAACCTATTTGATTGGATGTGATGGCACCAGAGGCAGTAAAGTGGTAAAATTTTAAATGGTGAGACATCCATCTCAGCCACCTGGATTTTGAGAAGCAAACAGTAATTCCTCAACTCACTTTGTATTGAGCTGTGCAAGTTAGAGGAACTAAAAAAAGGTTCATTGACTTGACCACTTGTCTTCCAGTCAGTCAGTGTTTGCAAATGCTGCCTGTTTCCTACTCTGTCTATTGAAATTCTTAACTTAAAGGTGGACGTAAAGTTACATAAACATAGGAAAATGCCCTTGAAATATCAAAGCTCTCAGATTTTAAAGAACCAGTCATTCAGAAGTTGAAAAACAAATCAAGTATGTTGATTATTCCTAGTTCTTTGCAACATAAAGGTTCACGGCACCTATCTGGGAAGGGCTTGATAAATATATGTTAAATCTATAGTTCTCTTTTATCATTTATTTATGATCTTATCTTAATACACATACACACATTAGTTGTGAGCCTTAGAGAAGGTCTATGTTTTATTCATTTCTGTATTCTATAACACAGAACCACCAGATAATAGGGGATGCTAAAAAGAAATCATTGAATAGAATCACCTACCAATACTTTTTTCCTTTCTCTGCCCTTCCGTCACCCCACCTTGTCCATTGGCTCACAGGTCAGAAGGCCTAAAACCATAACATTCAATCTAAACAAGTATTTAAAAGCCAGAGACCTTGAAATCTTTCAAATCAGCCTCAGAATTACATTTTAAAATATACTGTGGCCAATTCATAAGTAGTTTAACAACAAGCTAACTGCTATCCCAAGGGCGGGTACCCATAAGCTTAATGAATTTGGTCAGACAGACAGTGTAACAGATGTTCAATATGCTGCCATGAGCTTAAATCATAAATATGATGTCTCTGTTTGGCCTGGCAAAATATATTAAGATTGTTTTATCAGTCACTGGGCAACTTGTTAGATGGAAGGGGGACAATCCTGAAAAATGCAGGAGCTGCTTCGAGTAGCTTCTCAAAAGGGTCCCTGGAGAACCACAGATAATCTGCGTGCAGTGATTCATCAAGTTGGTCCTTTGTTTCATTCATCTGAGTGTCAAGTGCAACCATACAGTAAAGAATTGCCAAGGCCCGATAAGATTCTCCTCTGGCTCCTGCTTTCCCTGCCCTAACAACTGGAGCTATTCATGCCTAAAGCACAAATTGAATAAACAGCTCCAAGACCGGCAATGTTGGACAGTGTCCCCAATGTTGTGTTTTTCCTTGAAAAGCTGAATCATGTGCTTCCTTGCCCTCTCTCGGACATGTTGGACTGATATTCATTACTGCACCCATATTTTAACTTTCTTAATACTAAGTATGGAAGGATGCCTCATAAGATAAAAATAGTTCCTGTTGTATCATCGGTCCAGCAATAGATTAGCGAAGATTAAAAAGGGATTGTAATGCCTTTTTTGGCCTTGAGAAAGCTCTTATTGTGCCCATGGTTCAGTTGGCCTGCTGATCATTTCCATCTTAATGTAATCGCTAACAGTGCACTGCCACAGGTGAGATGTTAAGTAATACATTAAGACAACTATTTTCACTGAGCAATTTCATAAGCAATATGTTTTTAGCTAAATTAGACATTTAACAAATGCCGTCTGTAATGCAAAGGAGGGGAGAGCATACCCTTCAAAGAGGCTGTGGATGTGAAGTTCCCGACATCAAACAATAACAATGCCTTTTATTTTAATAGAAGTTCTGAATGTGAAATTATGTGCAGTGCAGGAGACAAACATCAGGATAGCACCAAAGACCTGAGGATTCCTATGAAATGAGCCAAAAGCAGCTGTAGATCAAAAAATTCTTCACCCAGATCAGGATGAATCATACAAGACCTGCCAGTCATGCAAACATGATGGTGCTGACTGTCTTTAAAACTTTAAAATCATTTAGATGAGCACCAGGAACCTCCAAGATCAGGTAGAAATATAAATTGTAATATTTAAAGCAAATAAGAAATGAAATAATTTAGATGAAATAGTATGTTCTAAAGATTGCATGAGAATCACTGGATTTTATAAAGTAAAATTAAGGAGGAAGATAAAATTTTAAAAGGGTACAATTGGAAAACTAAAATAATAAATAATTTCTTAGGAAACTAATGTAGATTTACCCATTCTGTGAACATAAATGCAAAAGCTATAAATAGAGATATTTAGGAGGCTGACTTGTTTTTATCAAAATCACAAAACAGAAAATGTAGTTTGCCAATTTTCTAATGCCTAATGCGTTCAGAATCCAACCAGGCCCTACTTCCTTTTTGCTGGATGACTTCTTAAAAGATAAATATGCTCTCAGACTAAGAAGTGGGTACACTGGCACTGTGAACTCTCGCCCAGAAACGTCAGTCTGCTGAAAAGATTGTTATCTGGGGGCGGGGACGGGGGGTGTAGAGGTCTTTAGGACCCAGCAGGCGGCGGCAGGCGGCAGTTGTGTAGATCGCTGAGAGACTACGAGGGTCCGGTTCAGTTTTAATTCTGGCTCTCATCTCCGCCACGGCGGCGCTTCCCGGGTCCGGCGGCTCCCGCAGCTCCCGCGCCCGCTCAGCCGCCGCCCGGCGGGGATCAGAGCCGCCTCCGCCCGGTCACCCACCATGGGAACCTTCCAAGAAAAAGTGACCCCGGACGCGCGTGCCTGAGGATTCCGCGGAAGAGAGGTGCCCAAAATGAAGACCTTGATGGTGAGTCAGGTGTTGCAACTCCGCTGGGCAAGGCTGGGGGCCTCGGGCTCCGCGTCCCCGGGGCGCGGCGGGGAGCCTCGGGGCGCCGACCCCTGCTCCTCGAGGTCGTCTGTTACAAAGGGACAACTTTCCACCTGCTCCGCGTCTCCACCAGCCCCACCTGGCTCGAATGCCAGAGCCAGGATGGAAACTGGGGCTGCCTGGGCTCCCGGAGCTCCGGCGAGGTCCGAGGTCGGCGGACAGTGGGCAGGCTGCGCCGGGGGCGGGGACCGCCCGGAAGCAACAGCCTGACGACTACTGGGAGGGGCGGGGAGGGGGCCTTCGAAGACTTTCTTCGTTTCCCTGTCGGATTTCAAACTTGCAAAGATCCCCTAGGAAGAGCCCCAGGCGCCAGGAAAGGAGGCGGGACAGGGTAAAGATTGCAGCCGCTCGGCCGGAGCAGAGGGCCCCCTCCGCAAATCCGAGCCCACAGCCCGTGCCTCGCCCCCGGCGCGCTCAGCCCGGCGCCGCGCACCCCCTGCCCTCCTCCCGGAGATCTGGGCGGCGGCGGCGGCTGCCGGGAGCAGCGATGCCCCGGGAGCATCCCCTGCCGTACGCGCAGGGACTGTGCCTCTGCCCTGGCTGCGCACGGCGAGGCTGGGGCGCGGGACACCTAGACACCACCCCCCGCCAGTGTGACCCGAGCGCAGGTGTCCCCGCCGGGCGCGCTCCTCCCGGGTCCGCGCTCAGCGGCTGTCCTCTGCTCTCTCCCGCCCCGCAGCGCCATGGTCTGGCAGTGTGTTTAGCGCTCACCACCATGTGCACCAGCTTGTTGCTCGTGTACAGCAGCCTTGGCGGCCAGAAGGAGCGGTCCCCGCAGCAGCAGCAGCAGCCACAGCAGGCGACCGGCAGCTCGCAGCCGGCGGCGGAGAGCGGCCCTCAGCCGCGCCCCGGGGCCCCCGCCGGCCCGCGGCCTCTGGACGGGTACCTCGGCGTGGCGGACCACAAGGTGACTGCAAGCCCGCCACCCTGCCCGGGAAGCCCGCGCACCTGAACCTTCCCTCTTGCCCGGGGATGGCAGGTGCCGTGAGTAAGAGCCCTTCCGAGGCTGGAAGGGGGAGTGGATTCTGGGTGGGCGGGCTAGTTTCTACTTGGTAGGGATTATTATTTGGAGAAGGATGCAAAGTTTTTCAGGAAATAGGGGTGAGGTGAGTGGACCCCTAATTTTGTAACAGAATCAACCCGGGGAACTAGACCCCTCTGGTCCCGGAATTGCAGGTGCAGTGGACATGGGGTTCCTGAAGCCTCAGGTTTGACAGCCGCGTCGCCCCCTAGGTCGGAGCAGGCTGGGGATGGCACCGGTACCGCTGCCCGGCAGGATGGAAGCTCGTGGGCTGAGTCTCCCAGCCCTGGGGAGCGGTGGCCGGGCCGGCGTGGAAGGCTTGAGGCGCAAACTCAGCTCCCATCCGCAGACAGCCTGCTCTCCTTCGCCTTCTGGGAAGCTGCTGCATGCTTTGGCTAATAATTAATAAGACCAATTTTTTAAAAACTGAGCCTCCTTTCTCTGGAATGATAGATCTCTGGTTTCAGTGTGTGGAGCCTCTGGGAGAATGTTAACCAAGTTTCCTGATTCGGGATATATTTTAATACGGTTTTAAAAGTATCCTTAGATATTTGCGGTTGCTAATATATTTTTATTAAAACACAGTTCCACTCTGTATCTTCTCTGTAAAGCTAGAAGATTTTCTTGAAATCTCCGAACTGTTCTACTTTTCATTTTGCTAAATTTTGTGGTGGTGAACAATAACAGTTAGCAGGTGTTCCCTGTCTGGGAAAAGACTAGTCTTCCCATGCACGAAAAAGCCAAACTTTTAAAAAAGTGACTATCAAAATTGCTACTCACCTGTAGGAGCCACTCACTCCTAAGGACTTAAAGGGCACAAAAGAATTTAAGGCAGGACTCAGCCTTGGGGATCCTTAAATGCCTGAGGAAAAAACAATATACCATCAAATATGTGAAAGAGGTTAGCTGATAAATCCAAATGCTGTTTGTGGTAAGAGGCAGGAAATAAACAGCCCTGCAGGTGTGAAAAGATGGGAGCGAGTACTCCCTTGAAAGGATCAAGGAAAGTTTAATTGAAAAGGTGGAACTTGCCCTGATATTCAGGAAAGCAAACAAGAGGAAGTGATTTCATTATGAAGTGATTTTTTTTTTTTTTTTTTGGCAGAGCTGGGATGGGGGTGTGGTGTGGTGTGGTGTGGGTAGACTATTAAAATCCAAAAGCAGAGAGCCATCAGTTTTACAATTACAGCTTCAGTTTTCTCTCTTAGTCGTTGATTGATTACATACTTTATATCTGCATATGCAAGCCCCGGATAAGGACTGGAGTTCTGGGAAAGTTTGGAGGCTGATTTCAGGCTGTGGAGGGATGCGATGTTTATGTGCCACCAGTGGGCGATGGATATATTGAACTTGCAGATTTTCATGGCTGTTGCTTAGTGGACGTAGTTAACACTTCTGAAGCTTTGATTAATAGGGGTGTCAAAAGGTAAATTCACTGAAAGCTTCGATCTGCTTCTGGGCCGATATCCCTAATACTTTTCCCCTTGTGTTCTAGGCCCAGACAGATGCCAGCTATTGATAGCTTAATACAAAGTAAAAGGCTCCCGTGCTCGTTTTCAGAACAAGTTCCATTCACGCAAATATATTTGATTCCATTTTCAATTTATCAGACCCTGATCATATTAAAATGAAGACCAGCCTTTTTTTTATTTTTGGGAAAAAATGTTGAAACTCTGTGGGAAATTGAAATAATCTGTAGGAAAAGGGTTTTTAAAACTATGAAATGCTATATGAATGATAAATATTGTGTAAATGTCATTGGGAGTCTTAGCAGGGGCAGATACTTACAGATGATTATCAATATCAAATGAAATTCTTTTGTGGAAAACCAACATCTCACAAAATTCCACGCCCAAAGGTTTCAGGGGAGCTGACCCCACCCCAGCAAAGGATCAAATGTCAATCTTAAAACTTATGCCTTCTCTCTAGGCATCATCCTAATTGTCCCACCAAGTTCAATGTTAACTCAAAATGCATTCATCCACCCTCTTTGCTGCTACCATTTAGCTGACCAGAAATTGGGCCAAGATCCATTTCCCACGGCCATTGGAAGGTGCATGAGGAAGTGTTGTTTATGTTCTCTGCAAAAGTTGCTGTTTACTTAGGTTTATTTGAGATCTTCTCCAATCTCCGTTAGGTAGAGGTAGAAATCATTTGTTGGAATATTTCTAGGAATTTTTTTTCAACTATACAAAATTGAGAGAGCAAGAAATGAAAGCTTCTCTCTTCTTACTATATTGCCAGATGATACTCAGATTGCTTTCTTTTCCCACTCTCACATCAGGCCTCAGAAAAATTATAGGATATGCTGAATGTGATGACCACCAAGCCATATGCTGCTGCAGATTGAATCAGAATTCCAACAGACTTTCTATTTGCCATTGACTTACAGAGTCTGGAGAGAGTTTCAGATACTATCTAGGAAAATGTTCACACCTCCATAGAGGGAGGTCCCAAAGACTGATAAATATGTAGTGTTTATGTTCAGTTACATGATGTTATTAACGTTTTATAAGTCCAAGATTCAATTCAACAGGTGGTCCTAATCCCTAGCACCTGAATTTCGCAAATTGCAGCCTGTCTGCAATAATAGTCTTGTCTCATAGGCTGCAGACTGTTACTGTTAAGATCAAATCACTATGTGCTTTTGTTGAAAGCTAAGCTACAAGTCAAGTCAGTGATGAGCAGCATCTGTTGAAGTTTAAATATCCCTTTCCACCATCGTATCCCTTCCTCTTTCACAAACTATGTGAGCTGCAACTGGAATTCCAGGATGACTAAATGAAGGCTACTCTGAGTTTCTCGAGATAACAAAGGCATTTCGTTTTCTGTAAGATAGGGTCTTTCTCGTCTTTCCCAATCCCTCTCCCAGATCTTTTCCCACGAATGTTCCACCATCTCATTTCTATCTTGTCACGCGTCTGTCACTGCAGGGACTCTGTCTCTATTGTGCCATTATTCTCCTGGTTCCCATTTTTGGAAGCCTTTGATCTCCAACCAGATTGGCCAGACACAAGTAAAGAAGGCAATTTCATGGCTTTGCATTGAGAACTGCAGCGTAATGTATAACCAGACTAAAACAAGCACCCACGCACACACTCTTATTAAATCAAGCAACCCTCAGAGGAAAGCTCCAGGTCTTCCCAGCAGTGTGGAAGGAGACAGGGGATGCGATTGGGTTTCCGGTCTAGATCTGGTCTGGGTAGATAAAGTCATTTGCCATCTGGCGCATCCTGTGAAATGAAACCCTGAGCAGATTCCCATTTCCAGGGGACAGGCCCTTATCACAGACGGTCCACTGTCACCTGGGATGCCCTTTTCTGAGCCGGCTTAAGGAAGAGCAGTGATCAATGGTTCCTGAAGCTGAGCAGCTATCTTCACACTTCAGAAGCAGCCCCCAGGGATGGGTTTTACACATACCAATAATGTCCTTGTCCTTGACTCATTTTTTTCTTTAGTTGCCCAGTTACTCAGACAAATGAAAACTGCTTAGTGGGAATAATAGTATTATTACTAATAATTGGTAGACGCCCAGTCAGAGTGATAAGAAAAATCAATGCGGCAATTGAAAAATAATCTAAAAGTAGAATTTAAGTACATGCTATGTAATTTATTTTGAAATTATGGAATAAGTATCCCTCTTTTAGAAAAGTATCTGAGTTCTCAAATACAAGTTTATACCATTTTATTTGACCTGATTTTGTGACATTCAAGTCATCCAATGAATGATAAATCATTTGGATCTCAAGGAAATTCAAAGTGAGCTAATTTTCAGTACTCAAGTATCACAAAATTTAATCTGCCAAAGACTGAGGAAACCCTGTTACCACAAAGCATCAACCCAAAAGAACCATGAAATAAACTATTCTTCATGGGTGAGGAGTTACAATCATATGGTTACTTTTAATAGAAGTGTTTGTGTAACATTTATTAAAACATATAACCCTCCTTAACTCTATGACAGCAAGGAACATATTTCCAGCTTCCCACAGAAGTCATCCCAAGCTAGCTCCATCTTCTTGTACCTGGTAGACGAGTTTGACCAGGCTCCCTCTCAAGTACCAGACATTCTGGCTTTCTTGCTGATCCTTAGACACCCATTCTGCCCCAGGACCTTTGCATCTGCTGTTCTCTTTTCCTGGAAAGCTCTTCCCCCAAGGTCTTTTGCCGGCTTGGTTCCTTCTGGTCTTTTAACTGTCAGCTGACATGTCATCTTCTTGTGGACTTCACTCTAAATCAATGTTTTTCAACCTTTTTAAATTCACGGCACACTTAAACCTATAGTTAAACTTCCATGGCACACTTAAACTATGTTGATCAGAAAAAATAGTTTAAAAATATATATTTTCTGTACTTTGAACTTCATTCAACAATAATTTAATGAATGATCTTTAAAAATTTTCGTGGTACACCTGAGATCCTCTCACGGCACACTGCTTAAAAATCACTGCTCTAAACAGCCCCCTCCTAGACAGTCCTTCTTGTCATATTATCCTGTTTCATTTTCCTTATGACACTCAACAATATCTGAAACAATGTGAACGTTTATTTGGCTGTTGTCTACCCTCCCCTGCAACTAGAATCTAAGTGTTGTGATGGCAAAGTCTTTGTACATTTTGTTGACCAGTTTAGTCTTGTTGGTAGAACATACCTGGCATTCAGCAGGCATACAGTAAGTATTGATTGAAGAAAATAAGAAAGTGGGGATGGAGGCTCGAAGCACAGGGCTACTTCACCTATGCTACGTGTTAAGTCAAGTTTTTTCTCTACAAGAAATACCAGCACAGAGCTAGGCCCTAATAAGTCTCATTTTTCCTGAGTTTATTTTGCTAAAAAAAAAAAAAAAAGTGATAATAATAATAGAGAAGAAGAGGAGGTAATGATTTAAGACAAAAAAAATACATGAATGGGATTAAGGAATCTTTGTTTTAACAAACTTCCCTTGTTAATTCTTATACATATTCAAGTTTGTGAAACACTGTTTAAAATGTCATTACAAATTGTAATTCTATAGCTAATTGGTTTCTAGGTTTTTTAATTAATTACAGACATTAGCAAATACTCACTGAAGGCTGAATAGTTTCCACCTTGGGCATTCTAGAGGAAGAATACAGTCCCACCACCCCTCCAAGA
>CAUYON010046068.1:0-17193 GCA_963573935.1 Arctocebus calabarensis
TGCAACCAAAAAATGGCCGGGCATTGTGGCGAATGCCTGTAGTCCCAGCTACTGGGGAGGCAGAGGCAAGAGACTCGCTTGAGCCCAGGAATTGGAGGTTGTTGTGAGCTATGGATGCCATGGCACTCTATCCAGGGTGACAGCTTGAGGCTCTGTCTCAAAAAAAAAAAAAAAAAAGAAAATGTTTTCTGAGAACTACAGAATCCTATCACCCTATTTATATATCTTCATGTCTTTTGTCCATTTATAATTGGATTATTTGGGTTTTACCATTGAGTTTTACGAGTTATTTCTATATTCTAGATACAAGTTCTTGTCAGATAGATGACTTACAAACATTCTTGACCAGAGGTGATTTGCCTTTTCAACCATCCTCTCCACCAGGTCTTTCACAAAGTGAAAGTTTTCAATTTTGGATAAATCTAATTTATCAATTTTATTTCTCTGATGGGCACAATGGATTAGTAGTTGCAAGGAATTAGGCATAGTGACAGAAGGGGGGCCAGGGAGGAGAGCTGGTGTGACTTTAATGGAGTAACAAGAGGGAGGTCTTTGTGGTGATGGAACAGTTCTGTAACTTGATCATGGTGGTGGTTATATACATCTTCACCTGTGCTAAAAGGGTATAGAAGTATATATTTGTGTTATACATTTTGTAAAGCCCCAAAGTAATAAATATTATACATAGGCCAGGTGTCGTGGCTCATGCCCATAATCCTAGCACTCTGGGAAGCCGAAGTGGGATGATGGCCTGAGCTCAGGAGTTTGAGACCAGCCTGAGTAAGAGCAAGACCCCATCTCTACTCAAAATAGAAAAATTAGCCAGATGCGGTGGTACATGCCTGTGGTCCCAGCTACTTGGGAGGATAAGGCAGGAGGATCACTTGAGCCCAGGAGTCTGAGGTTGCTGTGAGCTATAATAATGCCATTACACTCTACCTAGGATAGCAGAGGGAAACTCTGTCTCAGAAAAGAAGAATTATAAATTTAAAACAAATTTAAACAAGTATACCCATATAAACAAGTATACCAGATATACCAATGTTAGTTTCCTGGGTTTTATATAAAATGGGGGAAGCTGGATGAAGGGTACACAGGACCTCTTTCTTGCTCTTTCTTTCTCTTTCTATGAATCTTCATAATTACTTCAAAATAAAAAGTTAAAATATAAATAAATGAAGTAACCTAAGAGACCATAAAGAGATTAAAAGAATACAATCTAAGGCTCAGCGTCTGTGGTTCAACAGGCTAAGGCGCCAGCCACATGCACCTGACCTGGTGGGTTCAAATCCAGCGCCCCGGGCCCGCCAAACAACGGCTGCAACCAAAAAATGGCCGGGCATTGTGGCGGGCGCCTGTAGTCCCAGCTACTTGGGAGGCGGAGGCAGGAGACTCGCTTGAGCCCAGGAATTGGAGGTTTCTGTGAGCTGTGATGCCATGGCACGCTACCCAGGGCGACAACTTGAGGCTCTGTCTCAAAAATAAAATAAAATAAAATAAAGAATAGAATCTAAACTCAAGAAACCCTGGATTCCAATCCCACCTCCCATTTTAGTTGCTGCCCTGGGCAAGTTTCTATACCTCTATACTTCTGCCCTCCTCCATCTGTGCAATGTAGACTGCAATAATACTTAACCCCAAGATTCTGAGGGTTAATGGCTTAATAAATGGAAAGCAATTAGGGACCGGCACATAGTAAGAAGTAAGTAAATGGTAACTATTATTGTTATTGCTTTTACTAGCATATAAAGTTCTTTGCTGAAGGATTCATTTCTTCCTGGACTACACCGTGAATTCAGTTCAAGAACACTTCTATGAAATTTAGGGAGATTAAATAGCCAGGCTCTGTGGTGGATGCTTGTGGTCCCAGCTACTCGGGACAAGAATCACCTAAACCCAAGAGCTGGAGGCTGCTGTGAGCTGCGATGCCATGGCACTCTACCGAGGGCAACAAAGTGAGACTGTCTCTAAAGAAAAAAGAAACAAATATTGAGTGCTGAGAAAAATTATTGTTCAGGCTGGAACTGCATACTTAGCTAAAATTTCTTTTCTTTTCTTTTTTTTGGTAACATAATTTACCATCTTTACCACTTTAAGTTCAGTGATAATAAATACATTGACATTCTTTTTTTTTCCCTTCACTCTGCCCTCTTCCCAGCCTCTCAGAACCACCAATCTATTTTCTATATTCATGAAATCTACTTTTGAAGCTCCCACATATGAGTGAACATACTTGGCTTATTTCACTTAAATAATGATCTACATCAGTCCCATCTATCTGCTGCAAATGCAAATTTTCTTTTTTGCATTTTGCATTTTCATTTTGCAAAATGAATAAGCATCCATTTAAATACTTTCAGAAGTAAACTACTGAGAGATTTGATTACCAACTGAAGCTTCTTAAGAGTAACTACAAGACAAAGGAAACATTTTCTTGTATGAAGGCCTGAGAATCAAAATGAAACAGTAATAGATGTGGTGTGGGAAAATCAAATCATAGCGGATACTGAAGAAGTGAGTCACACTACAGTATAAAATGTCCAATTAAGACCGATATCTCCAACTTGAAAATTGGAATTCAGAGAGAAACATCCTCTGTTCCACACGCAGGTTGATTAAGATCAGTCAAGATTCCTCCTGGCTAATATTTTCCTACCTAAATACATGAAATGCAGACTTGTAACATGACTGCTTTAAAATTTTTTCTAATGTTCATTGAGTTTTTCTACTGCTCACATTTCATGAGAGTTTGATGGCCTCATGGGTCATTTTACCATTATAACTAACATCATCATTTTTATCCTTCTGTTTTCAACTTATCTCTGCCTTCTATTAAAAAAAAAAAAAACAAAAAACACAGACACAGGAAGACACCCTCCCAACAGAATTTAGACAATGGTACAGTGAACATTTCATAACAAAATTGAAATTCGCTTTTCAAAAAAAGGCTACTGATCTCTCCTAAATCGGTGATGACTCTATCAGACAACAAGCATTTCTGCCTTAGGCCCCAGGAATACAAATCAACAGACGAGCCTGGACTAGGACAAGACTGTTATTTCACGAGGTGAAACTGAAGAAAATCTAACGGAGGCAAGGAATGGTGTCATCTCAAGCCTCACAACTTTCTCAACTTAAAAATCTCTTATCTACTCCAGATCTCTGATTCAACTTCCCTGAGAAATGGTTCCTTTTTCATAGAATATTCAGAATCAAGTGAGAATCAAATGTCTGTTTGCTCTGCAGCAGTTCAGTACCTGCTCAGTATTGAAGAAACAAGACAAATAACAAAGGGAAAACTCAGTTAGGAGCTCTATCTTAATGCTGTGTGACTTCGGCTAATTCTATCACCTCTCTGGGCCTCATAGTAACACAAGGATAATAAGAGGATTATTGTAAGAATAGAATGACATATAGCAAGTGCCAATGAGAGCTTTTTTTAAATTAAGAAATAGTGAGGCCGTGTGAAGGCTTTCCTGGGTGGAGTGCCAACTGAGCTTTGAAGGATGAGACCAGTGCCTGTCACAGAGATGAGCCAATGCTGGAGATAAGCTGGAGGGGAGCCATGAACAAAGGTAATGTGAAGGGACAGGAAGGGATGGCCGGAGGGCTGCTGTGGCTGAAGAGGAGACCTGTTAGGGGAGGTCAGGAGGCATGAAGCTGGGCCACTGCGTGAAGGCCTTGAAGGCCCAGACCCTGGGTGGTGAGGAGCAAAGGAAACTCTCTAAGCAGGAGAGTGGCATAGTCAGGTGAATTTCCAAGAAAGAATCCCTATTAACAGACATTAACACAGAGAAAACCTAGACACACGGAGGCTGGCAAGAAAGCATTTGGGGTGATCTCACCCCAGGCATCAGGACACAGGTAGCGTCTGCGTGCAGCCTGAGATCAACACACAGACAGATATCAATACTGTAAAAATACAGATTACACAGCTCTTGCCTCTGATGGGGGCTTAGAAATGGGCTGTGAACCTAAGCATCCATGGACAGATGAATGGATAAAGAAAGTTATAAGATAATAAGATAAAGAAGCTAAAACAGTTGATCTTACAGAAGTGGAGAGAATTGTGGTTATGAGGTTGGGAAAGGAGGGGGAAGTTGGTTAAGGGGTACCAAATTACAGGTGGATGGAAAAATAAGTTCTAGTGTTCTAGAGCACTGTAGGCTGACCACAGTTAGTGATAATTTGTGGTATATTTCCAAATAGCCAGAAGAAAAGATTTTGAATGACACACAAAGAAATGATAAATGTTGGAGATGATAGATATCCCAATTACCCTGATTTGACATACATTTCATACATGTATCAAAATAGCTCTCTGTATCATAAATATATACAATTGTTATGTGTGGATTAAAAATAAAAAAATTTTTTAAAGAGACACCCTCGGCGCCTGTGGCTTAACGGACTAAGGCGCCAGCCACATACACCTGAGCTGGCGGGATCGAATCCAGCCCTGGCCCACAAACAACAATGACGGCTGCAACCAAAAAAAATGGCCGGGCGTTCTGGCGGGTGACTGTAGTCCCAGCTACTTGGGAAGCAGAGGCAAGAGACTCACTTGAGCTCAGGAATTGGATGTTGCTGTGAGCTGTGATGTCATAGCACTTTATACAGGGTGACAGCTTGAGGCTCTGTCTCAAAAAAATATAATAATAAAAAAAAGAGAAATGGGTTGTAAGCCCAGAGAAGGATCCAAATGCCAAGTAATATCCTAACATTTGCAGGTAGTAGGGCAAAAATGCAAATGAAAGCCATTATAACATATGTCTGAATACTTTTTAAAAGTTATGCATTGAGCTAATGAAAAGGATGAATAAAATAGATTCTATCTCTTTTTATGAGATGGCCCCTCATAACAACCTGAAAGGTAAGATTTGACTTTATAATTCCCAGATGCCTCAGAGCACCATGCAGGAACACGGCAGCCCGAAGGCAGCCAGGCCAACCCCCAGCTCATCTCTCTTCTCACCAAAACCTTGCTTGGCCCACACCCCCTCCAAACAGGAGCATCCTTGGCACTTCGCCTGCCTAAGGATGCACACTCAGTGGACCACACCCTCCAGGGGTGGACCCTGGGGAGAGGTCCGTGCAGTCCCTGGAAGCAGACACAGGCAAGTAATCCCAGGGCCCAGCTAATCAAAGCACAGGTGGGTATGTTCTCTTTGCCCCCAGTCACTCCTCATCCCCTGGGGAGGGACTTAACCAGAGGAATCCTAGATTAGGACCAAAATCTGGGGGGAGGAGGGGCTCTCTTTCCAGAGTCTGAGAACAGATACAGCAACTTGAGAACAAATTGTCTTCCCAGATCAGAGTGAACTCTTTCTGTCTGTCTCTGTCGTGCTTTACAAAACACTCAGTCCCCAATCTCGCTGCAGAGAACACAATTCAGAGGTGAATGACCGTGTTGGATAAATGAGTCCCAGAGCATAGAACTTGAGATAATAAAGCCTGAGAAACACCCAGGCCCTCTGGATTCACAATCAGACCCATGAGTTGGTCTTCTCCCTGGGCAAATTACTACCTGAGACAGGCTGCTGTCTCCCCCAGCGTCTAACAGGGCTGAAAGGCAAACAGCACATTTTCTGTAAGCGCTGGGATAAATCAGTGACCCACAGCAGCATTATGTTTATTGAGGGCTTTCTATGTACTGGGCATTATGCTCTGTGTTATCTCATTCCATTCTCACCATGATCCTGAGATGGGGTCTACTATTATTCTAATTTTACAGACGGGGAAGATGAATTTCTGAGGGCTTTGTAGGCAGAGTCTGCCAGTGGTACATGGCAGAGCTGAGGTGAATAAATGAATAGATAGATCAATGAAAGAATGTAAAACATGAATAGATTTACATATAAATGAGTAAATTCATGTGCTTTATGTTTTTCCAGTTCTTCTAACTCTTCTGACCTCTGGGCTCTTGACCATGAGAAGGCGTGTCACCTGACTTCTCCAGGAGCCCATCCACCAGCAACCCATTTACTCCTAAGATGGACCAACTCTCCCCACCCAAGGATTCTCCTCCTCGGCATCCACTATGCCTTTAAATCGCTCAGCCCACACCATCTCTCCTCAGTCCACTCCTGACTCAATACATCTCCTGGGGCTGGTCAATGGGGAGCCACCTCCAAGACTGTATTCCTCACTCCACTGCTGAACCTGGCCCCCAGAACTCTCCACTACCTCTTAGCCCCACCCTTTGGGATATCACTCCTTTGGGATATCACTCCTTATGATCAGCAGACACAAGAAACAAATTCATGCATTTTAATGGAATGTGGACACTAAGGAACCTGAAAGAAAGACATTTCTATCCATGATTTCTATGTTGTCTTCTTCTTTTTTTTTTTTTGGCTGGAGTGGATGGACGAGGAGTAGTCTAGCCATGGATTCAATCAACTGTTACTGGTTGAATTGTTAAATAACGAGTAGGGACACAGCACCGTTTACGATTCCGGCAGCGTAAGACGCTATCTTCATCATCTTTGCACACCAACCGGCAGTGTCCATTCATCCAACATTCTACTTGGGGGCATAGGAACAGCCAATAAGTAGATGCTAGTATTCCTAGTTGGAGCACTAAGAGGAGCAGGAGGACAGGTGAGGAGGAAAGAAAGCAGGTTGATTAGGTAATGCTGGACCCAGTCCCAGCAGAGAAGAGAACATTCCAGCTGGGGCCCCTGAAGTTTTCAAGAGAGCCTTTTTCAGACTTTCTACCCTTCTATCTTTTATCCCCCAACTTCCTACTCCTTACTTTGGGGTCAATTGATGCTAATAAATGACCTCTTAGTGAAGCTTGAGAATGACAGGGAACGAACAATGAACACGTGTAATGTTAGGGAACAGAGGAGATTCACTCCCTTTACAACAGACCCAACTCCTTAGCATGACTTGGCCTGCCTAACTCAAGCCCAACACGCCACAACCCAACCCACTCTGCAATCCTCCTCGACCCCATAGTCAGTCAATTCAAACTCAAAACCTAGCCCAACCTAAATTAGAACTCCCAGTCTTAGCCAACTCAAGCCCCAACTCCAAAATGAATCCAAACCTAATTGCGTTACCAACCTCAATTCCCATCAGCAACCCATTACCAAGCTGAACTCAGACATTCTACACCAACCGGCACTGACTCCCAGTCTAATTCCCAGCCCCAGCTCCACTCAGCTCAAATCCCATTCCGTCTCCAACTCCACTCTGAACCTTTAGGGAAGCCCAGTTCCTTACCTCCAGATCATCCTAATATTCCCTCTTTCACTCCACCCCAAGGTTTTTCTCCCTTTCCCAGCTGACCCCCAGCCTTCAGCCTAATCTCCCAAAGTCCTTAATGAGTCCCCAATCCTCCACCCCTACGCCCTCTCCCAAGCCCCCCCAGAATACCACTGCAGCTGCAAGGTGCCAGATGCTTTATGTATCTATCATCCCACCACCATGGCCAAAAAGAATCAGGGAGAAGATTACCTGTGATGATCTCAAAGCTGCACAAAGGGAAGAAAGGCTTCAGGTGCTACCACAGCAAGAGGGGAGGGAAAGAGAAGAAGCCCATAGCAAGGACCCCCAACCTCCGAAAGAGGCCCAAATTACCTGACACCACTGGTTCTGTGGCCAGCAGGATGGCAAGAAACAGGAAAAGAAGTTTCATGGCTGGCAGGACCAGAGAGAAGGAGGTGGCTGAGCTGCAGGGACTGGAAATAGAGTGCCCTGCAGCAGTGATGAGCCTCGCTTTTATCAGCAGGCTGTGGGCAGGGGATTTAGACGAGGTCAGTCAGGCCAAAGGACAGTGTGTAGCAGATGTCTCAGCAAAGCAGAAGACGAGAGTGTGGGAAACTCGCCAGCATCTGTGCCAGTAAGGAGACAAGCAAATTAAAATCATTTGGCCTTCTGAGACTGCCGAAGGAATCTATTAGCACACAAATACATATCAAAAACATTTAATTGAAGAATTGCTTATTCTCAGCTTTCTAAAAGAAGGATACGCATGTGTATGTCTTTCTGAATCTTGAATTTGTCAACCTTGTTCCCACTCCAGGGCCTTGGAAAGTGTCATTTGTTCTCCATACAAAGCCCTTCCTTGGATCTTCCCAAGGATGACTCCGGCTCATCATTCCATCTCATCTCAAATGTCATCCCTTTCCCTGGTCACCCTGGGTAATAATACCACAACCATAGTCACTCTCAATGGTAATAATTTATTTTGTGATGTTCATAGATCAAACTGGTTTTTTTTAAGATTTTTTTATTTTACATGGCTTGGCTTATAATCCCACTACTCATAATGTCACCTGGTATATTAAGATATTAATTAACTTGTTTTAGCAGACATCTCCCCTAACAATAATGATTCCAAAAGACAAACACTGATTTCTTTTTTGTGTATGATCTGGGTAAGTACTTAAGTAAAGAAGCTTCACAATTCATCAGGCAGTTTGTTTCCTTGTGGCTCGATGCTCTGTCAATCTCAACAGGCAAGTTCAAGGGCTGCTTCAGTTCCCACTGTTACGTCCCTGTCCAGAAATGTGGAATGAGAGGGGAGAGAAGAAAATGAACAACAGCACAGTTCCTTTTAAGAACATTATTCAGAAGTCACATCCTTTGCTTCTACTCCTGACCATTGTCCAGAGCTGTGTCACACTGCCACACCTAGCTGCAAGGGAGACTGGAAATAATATTTTTTTACTTTCAGCAGTCATGAGTAGCTAAAATTCAGGGGTTGCCTTACTAAGAGGAAGGGGAGAACGGACACTAGGGGAGAGCTAGCAATCATTGACATATCTGGCATTAAATATTAAGCAATATTTAATGAATATTTATAGACTTAATAAATAACAAATATTATTTTAATAAATAATTGTGGACAATAAATAACTTATACATTGTGTAAGGCTAAGACAAGTGATATAGAAGGGAGGAAACCAAGTCTTACAGAGTGTAGAAAAAAATATATGGACTGTGCTCTTCCAGCCATACTCTCTTGTTAAAGTCCAGATGGACTATATAAATGAACTATATAAATCCAGATGGATTAACAAGAGAGTATGAAGGGAAACAAAAAAAGAAAAGACTTCATTGACTTACTGCATACTAAGCTTGAAGAATGAATTTTGGTTTCACATAGGCTTGGATTTGAGTGTTGTCCTTGACTCTTGCTACCTGTTGACCTTGAGTAAGTTAAATTTTCTGAGTCTCCTATGATAAAATATAGATCTTAACTCTAGCTCATTTAATTAAATGGGATATCTTCTATAATTGCTTAGCAAAGTACTTGATGCATATTAGGTGCTGAAAAATTACTAGCTATTGTCATTTTAAATTCCTGTTATTCTTGTCATCGTCTTATTTATCATTATTTTGTTCTCAAAACAATACTGAGAACTGGGAATCACAAATTTCCATTGCACTGACCCCCATTGCACTGACGAGAAAACTAAAATTCAGAAGAGTGAACTTTTTATATGGGGTGATCCAGGACTTGAAATAGGGCTGGCTTCCAAATACGATGCTCCTCACCATGACCCTGTCTCCTAGCGGATCTCAGATTTGGTTGGGGTAGCAAGTGGAGGAGGCCAGTGGGAAAGAAGCCTCTAGTGATTCTCACCTAGAAGAATTTCAGGGGTCTCTGCAGCGAGAAAGTGGAAGTGACATCAGAGAAATATTTGTGGCCTTCATTTTTTATAACAGCTTTACTTAAATATAGTTTATATTCCATAAAACTTATTATTAAGTGGGCAATTCTAGGATTTTTAGTAAAAATACACTGCAACTATGGTCCAATTATAGAACTTTTCCAACACTCACAAAATATCCCTTAGACCTAATATTTATAGTCACTGCCCATTCCCACCCCCAGCGATGATGGAACTGATGCTCATAAAAATATCATCAGCTGGCTCGGCATCTATAGCTCAGCAGCTAAGGCCACATACACCAGAGCTGGCGGGTTCGAATCCAGCCCAGACCTGCCAAACAACAATGACAACTACAACCAAAAAAAAAAAAAAAAATTACCGGGCGTTGTGGTGGGTGCCTGTGGTCCCAGCTACTTGGGAGGCTGAAGCAAGAGAATTGCTTAAGCCCAAGAGTTTGAGATTGCTGTGAGCTGTGACACCATGGCACTCTACCGAGGGTGACATAGTGAGATTCTGCCTCAAATATATATATCATCAGCTATGGAATGAGCATCATCTGGGATTAACACTCACAAGGGCAGGTAGAAGAGGGAAACTGTGGCTCGGCGAGGTGAAAAGACAGAAAAGGCCCGCGGACAGGGTCAGGATCAAACCCAGGACTCTCTCCAAAGGGGCCAAGAAGAAGGTCCTGGGGAAATGTGTTTATAAAAGTGTGGGAAACATAAGCATTTTTTTTTTTTGAGACAGAGCCTCAAGCTGTCACCCTGGATAGAGTGCCGTGGCATCACAGCTCACAGCAACCTCCAATTCCTGGGCTCAACCGAGTCTCCTGCCTCCACCTCCCAAGTAGCTGGTACTACAGGCGCCCGCCACAACGCCTGGCCATTTTTTGGTTGCAGCCGTCATTGTTGTTTGGCGGGCCCTGGGGCTGGATTCGAACCCGCAAGCTCAGGTGTACGTGGCTGGCGCCTTAGCCCTTTGAGCCACAGGCGCCGAGCCAATAAGCATTTTTTAAACTGAGAGGAAATACAACGTATAATTGGACATGGAGAAAATACAAAAGAAAGAGAGGGAGCTATTGATGGAGAAAAATCCATGTGAAGAAAGAGAGGAAAGAGTCAAAAAATTACATGGAAACACTGGATTTTTTTCTCTTAACAATTTTTTTATTAAATCATAACTGTGTACATTAATGCATTTATGGGGTACAATGTGCTGATTTTATATACAATTTGGAATGCTTACATCAAACCAGTTACCACAGCCTTCACCTCACTTACTTAATTATTGTGTTAGGACATTTATACTGTACTCTTAATAGATTTGACGTGTACCCTTGCAATATGCACTATAGGTGAGGTCCCCCCGATTACCCTCCCTCCACCCGGCCTGCCCCCTCCCCTCCCCTCGCCCTCCTCTTCCCACCTTCATCTTGGGCCATAGTTGTGTTTTATCTTTCGTATGAAAGTGTGGGTGATTATACATTGGTTTCATAATAGTACTGAGTACATTGGATACTTTTTCTTCCATTCTTGAGATACTTTACTAAGAAGAATATGTTCCAGTTCCATCCATGTAAACATAAAAGAGGTAAAGTCTCCATCTTTTTTTAAGGCTGCATAATAATTGCCAAGTCATAGAAGAAGCCCAAGTGCCCATCGATCCATGAATTTGTGATATATGTATACCATGGAAACACTGCAGAGTTTTTTTGTTTTTTGTTTTGAGACAGAGCCTCAAGCTGTTGCCCTGGGTAGAGTACTGTGGCATCACGGCTCACAGCAACCTCCAATTCCTGGGCTCAAGCGAGGCAATGGAGAATTTATCCAATGGAGAATTTATCTCAGCAGAGGAGCGCCACTGACGTCCAACATCCAGGGCCCATAAGGAATTGGGGGATATGGGGGCAGAGCTCAGGATCCCAAGCAACAGAGTTTGGTAACAGCAGTGTCTGCACTAGGTGGGGTCTGTAGAATGACTTCTCACTGAAGCTCTACCAACCCTACCACCTTGTTTCCTACCCGTTTCCTAAGCCTGGCTCTGGTCATTCTCTCAACTGTCAAACGGTCAAAAGATTTCCTTTTCTAAAAACCCTAACTGATGCAGTGACCACAGGCGAGTCGTGAAACCAATTTGGGTAGAACAGTGCTGGCTGTCTTACTGTGACCTGAAAGTGACACAACTGCCTATCCAGGGTTGAACATGCTGCCTGGCAGTTTAACAAACTGCCTATCCAGTGTTTAACCCAACTGCTCAATCCACTGGAGTGAGTTATTTGTTTTCAGGTGAGGATGGAGAGGCTGGGACCCTGGAGTGGGTTTGGCCTCTACTGCCTCAGTGAAAGCAAATCCAGGTTCCTCTGCTGGGTGGAGAACTGGGGCTTGGAGAAAACTGTTAAGGTCTAGAGAAGCCACTGTGGGACAGAGGGCTCCTAGGCTGGGGACCTGCAAGCATGTGCTCAGGGCACCAGCAAGGCACGGGCCAAAAAGAAAGTCAGAAAATCTAAAGGATCCCCTTTAATTTCCACATACAGGAAGGTTTTGTCTTATTTCACGGGAGTAGAATTTTATTTCAGAGTTGTATGTTGTTTTATTTTGAATTCCACTGGGCAGCACTGTAAACGTCTCGGTGTTTAAGGTCACTAAGGGCGTGAGCGAGGACTGGGTATGCAAAAACTGAAAAGGAAGAGAGAGTTTGGGAGGCTGTGGGAGTGGAGGGGACGCTGTCCCGCAGTGCGACGAATATGTTGAGCTTTTGGTTTGGCCCAAGACTGTCCAAATTACCCTGTGACCTTGAGCGTGTTATTTGACATCTGCAGGACTCAGTATTGGAAGAGACAACATAGAAGACTATTCTGGTATCCGTCTCCTGGCTGTATTACCTTATAAAAGTTACTTAACCTCTCTGAACCTCAGTTTCCTTGGCTATAAAACGGGGGTAGTAATGCTTCATAGGGTTTATGCCAGTGTTGAATAAATGAATACAGATAAAGCACTTGAATAATACTGAATGACTACAATATAAATACTTGCCATTATTATTATACTGGATCAGTATAGTAATAGGTTAAAGTTCCCAACCTGGAGATTCTAGGCCTTTTCTCACTATGGGGCTTTCCAATATTTCATAAGCCACCTTATGAATCCCTGTATGTGCGGAACTGCCCAGGGAGTGATGATGATTTAGGAACATGGCCTTGACTAAAGAAAAATTGAAAAAGATTATTTAATTGCTATGAAGCATTTGCATTTGGGTATCTGGGTTTATGTTTGTGCTTATGTGCGTATGTACAAATGTGTGTATAGGTGTAGGTGCTCTGATTCTGTGATACATATATATAGTTTGTATGTGTTATTTATAAGTATTTTACATATGTCAGTACTTGAAGGTGTACTCGTGTCGTCTGCATATCAATGTGTCTTGGTGCATGAGTGTGTGTCTGTTTTTAATACCTCTGCGCACTTGTGTCTGTTCTCTGGTCTCCAAATGCCATAGCCTAGAGCTCTGTCCACTTCAGTCACTTTGTTCCTCACAGGTCTCTACATTCTGTACCTTTGGAATATGACAGTTGCACAGTGATTCTTCTATTAAACCAGGAGCTCTGGGTCAAGGCCAAAGAAACTGGCTGAAGGGAGTGTGGGGAGCATCGTGGCCAGTAGGCCAAAGCCTTCTTGGGGAGAAGAGGCAGGAGATGGGGGATGAGGCAAGCCTTAGTCAGAAAGTCAATTTGCCCTGTGATCGCTGCATGGTATCGCCAAGCCTGGAACAGTCTGTAGCCTCAGCCTTTGTAAGGCCTCCCACACGGGTACAGCCCAACCTGGCCAGTTCCGAAGGCCAGGCACCACCCACTCCCTCAAATCTATGCAGTTGCATTTTTAAGACTTTGAAAGTCCACCCACCCCCTGCAGCCTGAAACCCACAGTGGGGAGGGCAGGGAACTACCAGTTATGAAGTTCCCAAGGAAGGTCTCACGCAGTCCAAGTACATTAACCTTATCTCATTTACTCCTACTACTAACCTACTAGGTTCATAATACAAGGTCAAAGAAACAAACATCATAAAAATCACAGACTTTCGTGAACATCTTTCGCTTCTCCACACCGTCTCCTAACTTTCAGAGAGGTAGAAAGTGTCCTTGTTCTTCCTAATGCACACACGCGCACACACACACATGCACACCTTCCTTATTTACTTGTCTCTAAGTATAACTACATAGAACGGTCAGACAGAAACAGGGCACCGCCAGAAATGATTTAATAAGACTTGTGGGATCCGATGATGTTGAGATTCAGGGTTGGAAGGGAGGTGTCAGACTGTAGAAGTTAATCGCAGGCTTCCTTCTGTGTTTGAGAAGTTTAATTTGATGGGTAAATACTTAGGATCCACACAGCACTTTGACTGAGTTTTGCACAGTATGTAGAATTCTTCCTTCCCTTTACACGTTGTTCTGCACCTGCCTAACTTACGCCAACACTTCATGACTGAAAGCAAAAGGGAAAGAAGGGACAGGGTCAGTTTTGAAAGAAGGCCGAGGGCTATGGAAGGGAGAAGCTAAAGCCCAGTACAGAAGAAGGTAGGAAGGGAAATAAGACCTGTGGGTTAAGAGCCCTTACAAGTTATCCTGTAGGTTTAGGGGAATATCTAGGTCACTATCCATTCTTTCTCCACTGTGTCCACTGCTATAATCCCCAAATTCCCACCACTCCATGGCATGGAGCCTACCTTGCAGCTTCCACTCACTGGCCAGCTCCTAGAAAGAGTCAAGAGATGCCCCTCCCTCCAGGGTTTACCTCTCCCTTATTACAAAGTACCCAGGTGCCCTGTATTAATTATGAAGCTTTTCCCTTTGATCTTTGGTACCCTATCTGGCCATATCACTGAAAGGTGACAGGAATCTGAAGTAAACCTATTTGAATATCCATGAGTCTTCTAGGGCATCTGTAAAACTCCTGAGACATCACACTGCCTTCTTCACAACACCCCGGAATTTTCCACTCATCTTAATCAGTCAAGGGAATTAGGAACAGCTTCTCTGGGGAACCCACAACTTGACATAGCCCAGATAACTTGGGGTTGCATGAAAAACTGGAATCAAAATCCTCAAACAATCATAAATTTAAAAAACGTTTTCACATAAACAACAATAGATTAAAACTGAAATCCTCCCAAGAAATGTTTTTGGAAAATCCCCCATTTCCTCTATATTCCATACCCAAGTCTCTCTCTTTACTACAGGTTGTCATGTCCAACTTTTCCAGAGCCAACCAAGGAGAAGATCAGAGTGGCCAAGTTATGGGCACCGGAAAGATCAGTTGGTACCAGAGAACTCAAACTTCCCCGAGACCAGAGAGACCATTCAAAGGCCTCCCTGGAACCTGCCAGGTCATCTTCCCAGCCCAAGTTGTCAGAGCCCCTGGAATTCCCTGAACATGCATCAGGTTCACCAACTCACATTCCCTTGAGAGAGATTCTGGTTACCTGGGGTGACCTGGGCCAGGAGCAAGGTAACAGTCAAAACCAGGAGAAGGAGCTTCATGAATGATAGGAGTTCAGGGAGGGATGTGAAGCTTCAATACTGGTAAGACTGGCAGAGGACTCCATTCTGGGTAGTTCAGATTGGTATTTATTACCCTTAGGAGCATGGTAGAGCCATGATCAGTGAACCAGAAAGGGAACAGTCATTTGAGATCAAACAGGCAGGCAACTAATCAACCATTCTGATTGAAGAGGCAGGGAGAGGAATAAACGAAGTTAATACAGAGAGGACACAATCTTACCTTTGAAGAGTTTTATAACACAACTGGGGAGCCAAGAAGGGGAATACGTTGTTAGTATTAATTCATTTCTGACTAATGAGGAAAAAAGAGGGAAACATCAAGTAAGACAGAAAAGGACTGGTAATTCCGCATTGTTGACTTCTTTCCAACAATGACAACATTTTAGGATGTCCCAAATGTTAGTAGTTCATTGTAAAGCAACAAGAGGAAGGACAGAATCAAAGAAAATACCTTGATAGCTCCGTGGCCATCACCGCTGGAAACTAGAATGTAAGCATAAAATGGAGGGGGATAAGCAAAAAGTTACAGCCCTTCCTTTCAATAGTCCGTGATTTAGAGGAACAAGTAGCATCCGCCTAAGATAGCAAAAGAAAGGCCATCTATTACTTCTGTCTTTTTTAGTGAGATATAGTAGATTGCATTATTGACTCTAATTCTTTAGCTCTATTTGAATCAATGCAATGTATTTTGTTTATCCTTCACTTTGGTCTCGACATGTGAATTTGTTTTGGCCTACAGTATGGGAGCAGACATGACAGTGTGTCAATTTTAAGCCTATGCTTTAGACTTGAACTAGGCAATGAACTTGTTCTTTTGTGCCTCTGCTATACCCCAGAGGTCCAAGGAGGATGAGTCGTATGTGGAGCAGAAACACTCCAGATGACCTACAAATCTACAACGAGAAATAGAGCTGCCCCAGCCACACCAGCCGCAAGCAAAGCAATCCAGCCAAACCCCAGCTGGACAGTGAGTGATAATAAAGGAATGGTGTTTGAAGTCATTGAGTTTTGGAGTAATGACTAACTATTAGATTAGAAAAGAAATAAATGCTCTCTAGTACAGTAACAGTAAAGTCTGTTATTTCAAAACAAGCAGAAACAAAGATATACTGACAAGAGGACTAAGACATGGAATAAGACTCTTCTCTCTAAGAAAAATCAATGCTGTAGACCAGAGGTCATCAGAATTTTTCTGGAAAGGCCCAAATGATAAAAGAGGTTTGCAGGCCATACAGCCTCTGTGACAATTACTCTGCAATCACAGCACAAAGCAGCCAGAGACAGTACACAAATAAATGCTGCAGCTATATTCCAATAAAACTTTATTTATAGACCCTAAAATTTGTATTTTATATAATTGTTACATAATGCTAAAAAATAAATTAATTAGTTAATAAAACCCTCTTGTTTCTTCCAACTATTTAAAAATGTGAGAACCATTCTTCACTCATGAGTCATACAAAAATCAGGCATTAGGCTGGATCCAGACTGGCAAACACTGGACAGCTGCATAATGCCAAATAATGTCAGGGAAACAGGAGGAGAGGAATTCTCATGCACTGCTGGTGGAGGATAGATCAGCGGTGACTCTCATGAAGATTCAGGGCTCCTCAGCTGCTTGAACCTGGCAAATACTAGAAATTCTAGAATGTTCTAGGTAAGGAGGGGAAGCCAGGTTGCAATCAGGAAATGTTAGCAAGTAAGCATTTGGAGTAAATTACCTACAGAGATATTAGTAATCCATTGTCATATCTTAACTCATGCTAAGTAAATAGTATTTACTTTTGCACCTAATTCTCAATTTTTAATTTTGTGCTTGCTTTCTGAAAAGTTTCTTAATTTTGTGCTTGTATTCCTGGCAAGTGGAAAACAGAAAAAAGCAGGCGTTGCAATCTTATTTGCAGATACAATAGGCTTTAAACTAACCAAACTAAGGAAGGATAAAGACGGACATTTCTTATTTGTTAAAGGTAATACTCAATATGATGAGATTTCAATTATTAATAT
>CAUYON010046069.1:0-10327 GCA_963573935.1 Arctocebus calabarensis
CCGAGTAGCTGGGACTACAGGCGCCCGCCACAGCGCCCGGCTATTTTTTTGTTTTGCAGTTCGGCCGAGGCCGGGCTTGAACCCGCCACCTTCGGTATATGGGGCCGGCACCCTACTCGCTGAGCCACAGGAGCCGCCCCATATTTTCATTTTGAAGTATTACGCGAAGGTGTTCTGTTAATCTGAACGCTAATTCATGGTGCAAAAGTATGGCTCTCCTTGAAAGAGGCAGTTGTTTATTCTTTGTAACAGTACCAGGGTCTAATCATCCTACAGCTTCAACAGTGCCCTTCTTCACAATTTCTGGATCATGGAATGGCTTCTCTTTTTTCTTTGACTATATAAGCTACTTTGTAAGCTGCTTCAGTAGCATTATGTCCAGGTCTTATTGCTGCTTAAAAGAACTGTCTTTGCTTTTGCTTTTCATCTTTTAATTTCTGCAAAAGAACATTTTATATCTCTCCCTCTACCTTAGAGTATTTGTGGCCTTTAGGAGTGTTAAAAAGCTGATGAGCATTGAATTTCTTTAATGTTGATATTGCAGTATCACACAGCAAGCAATTCATTTTATCTTGAGCAGAAACAAGATAATATTGCAATTCCCAATCCTCATTAAAGAACCTGTTTTCTTCCTTCTGTATTTTCTTGGTCTTCTTGGACATGATGGGCTGTTAAGCACACAGAATTAAGAAATACCGTTGAGCTGCACAACTATTCGCAAATTCTACTTCAAACAGAAACACAGCACACTGTTGTCAAAAGCTGATAACAGACTGGCATACTTAACCCCCATAAACTCTCACTAGCCAGCCTGGCTTGGTAGTGGCGCCAGTCAGGCGGGGGAAGTTAGAACTAAATCATGACCATAGCAGCCATCAATTTAGCCCTTATGGCTTACTGATTTTCTAATTGTGCCGGTCTATCTGGGAGGATTATTTTGTTGTAACTTATTTTATTCTCTAGTACTTTAAATACATTCATTTTTGAATGAAATAAAAATCCTAAAAGTGAACCAAAAAATGTTAATAAAAATAAAGGGATTTGTTCTGCCAAATTTGGATGATTCAGTCAAAAGTCCGGTCTTAAAAAAGGACCCAGAAGGCCACGGGTTCCTCACCCCTAGTCTAAGGTCTTGCTACTCAAAGTGCGGTTCTTGTTCACTAGCATCAAAATCCCCTTGATAATGTGGCTAGAAATGGTGACCCTCAGACCCCTCCCCACAGCTACTGAATCAACATCCCTGGGGGATTCATGTGCCTATTACACTTTGAGAAACACTAGTGTCTTATAAGATACTTTGAATCCTGGGAAATTTGGTGCTTCTGGCTGGACCACTTCGCTCTCCAAGGGGATTGTGTATTGCCAAGCCGTTCCACTCCCTTTGTGCACTGCTGGGTCCACACAGGTACCCGCACAGACACCCTCTCCTGGGCTAAGCACATCTGGCATGTAGAGAGTTGCCCAGGCAGAAAGGATGCAATTGAGGCCTCCCTCCAGGTAGCCCAGGGACAGTAGCTGTCTCAGGTCAAACTTCTGTTTGGGGCCTGGTTATTTTTCCCAGTTCAGCACTGGAGGTTCTCGGCGCCCCGCCATCTGGATTGACACTGGAATTCACTCCCGGGAGTGGATCACCCATGCTACCGGCATCTGGACGGCCAAGAAGGTCAGCATAGACCCACGGTCGAGGGCACTGTGATGGGGCTGGACCTGAGGGAGGGGCTGGCGACTATTTAAGGGCACCTCCAGTGGCCACATTTTACTCTGGGTGCTCTCTCCTCTCCTGCCCTTTGGAACAGCCCCTGTGTGCCCTGGCCTTTTGCACACAGAACCCACTTCTATCCTCTGCCTTCCAGTTGTTCAAAATCCAAGCTTTTGGTTCTTTGTGAAGGATGTACTTGGTGGTCTCATGCCCCCTTTCCTGCAGCCCCCCTCTGTGCCACCTCTCAGGAGAGGCCTCCCACCCCTCACCTTTTCTTGCAGATTGTCAGTGAATATGGTAAACACAACGTCGTGACAGACATACTGAAAGCCATGGACATCTTCATAGAGCTTGTCACCAACCCTGACGGGTTTGCTTTTACCCACAGCATGGTGAGGGCACCTGGGGAGCATAGGGGAAGGGAGTCTATTCTAGGGGTATGAAGTTAAGGTCATGGCATCTCAGGGAGCCAGCCCCTGCAGGGCTCCTTGCAGAGAGCCTCACTGAGAGCAGGAGGGTGCTCGGGTACTGTACCTGCAGCTTCTTGCCCTCTGACCGCCTTCCTGTGCCCAGGGAAGGGCGTTATTGACAGCCTATGCCAGGCCTCTCCCTAGATCCTGACTTCAACTATGAAGTCCTTGATCTGTAGCCTTGGTCCAGCCCTATGCCAGCCCCACCCTGTCCTAGTGCTTCCTCCCCTTTGCTCCTCCCTGGCCCCTCAGCATCCACCCCCCCACCCCCAATGTCAGAGGCTCCCATCCTGGGAGTTGGCCCAGTGAATGAGGTCACCTGACTTGGGCTTTGTCAGAACCGCTTGTGGCGGAAGAACAAGTCCACTAGACCTGGAATCTTCTGCATTGGCGTGGATCTCAACAGGAACTGGAAATCAGGTTTTGGAGGTATGGCTATCTGCTGGGCCTGGAGGCAGGGCTGGAGAGGGAGTTGTTGGTCCTTGGGAGGTTCTCCCACCCGGTCAGATTATGTTGGCTCATAACTTGGGTGCACGGGACAAAATAGTGAGTTAATGTGTGTGAGTCATGGTCAGGGACAGGCACGCACATATCTAGGAGCAGAGAGGTTGCACCTGTGTGTACACAGATGCTAAGCCTTCACGAGAAACATTTAAAGGAGCCCCCAGCTCCTGATACGAGAATTAGCCATAAGAACCAAATCCAAAACCTGGCAGAGAAAGGCTTAAGGAGGTGCAAGTAGTCTTGTTGGATTTCAACATCCAGAGTTTATGGTATCCCTAAAATATCCCTAGCTCTTCCATAAAGGGAGTACAGTACAAGGAAATGCCTGTGAACTCATTTCCTGAGAGGGGGATCTGAAACTTACCCTTTGGGGAAGCCAGAACAATAGTTCAAATATACGGTAAGATGGGCCTTTTTTTTTTTATCATCAATGCTGATTTGGGTCTAGTTTTTACTTTTGCCTGGCTACATTGTAACTCTTGGCCAGCTGGCTTGGTGCACACCTGCAGGGCTGTATGACCCTGGTGAAAGGGGTGGGCAGCTTTCTCCTAAGTTCCTTGATTTTCTTCCCTAATTTTTTTCCCTTACCATGCCAGGGACACAGTGAGTAGACAGGGATGCTGAGGCCTCCTGAAAGCTCAGAGACAGGTACACAGACCTGGGAATGCAGCAGTCTGCTGGGTGGGATGCTGAGTCTAGCCAGAACAGTCTCCAGAATAGACACAGTCCATGGCCCCAGACACAGCATCCATTCTCCAAGAGCAGATTGGGATTTGGCTCCCATTGGCATTGCCCAGCAGACCCACAGGCTGGCATTCAAAGCAGTGAGATAGAACATTCTGGATCTGGATGCCTATTGCTTTGAAAACCTGGCTTCCTGGGCTCTGTTTTCATTGAAAAGTAAGGAAGCATTGGGAGCAAGGCCTCCGGCCCACAGTGTTGGGTTGCCTGAGGGGTGGGCTCTGGACTGCACCACTTGTACAAGAGCACAAGACCACGCAAATTAGGCGTTTCCACCTCTATATGACCACACACTTGCCTGGGTGGGCAGCCACAAGGGCCCGTCAGAACTGACTGGAGTTGGTGTCCGTGGACCCCAAGATAGACCGGCTAGCAGAAAGATAAATTACCTCTTCAAGAAAATAACTTCTGTGGGTTTCACCACAGGAAAAAAAATCTGTGCATACACGATGTACAAAACAATTATGGGGAAAAAGCCCACAGGGGGCAAAAAGCTCTCATAATCCCACTACTCAACGATCACCGTTTTTAATAATTTACCATGTCCTTCCACAGATTTCCCCTTGCTACAAATTACATTTTTAGAGAAGGAAAAATAAATAGCTAATGAATCCATTAGCAGGTACTTGTGAAGCAGGCAGGCTCAGAGGACCTTGACTGTGAACGTCAGAGATGCAGGCAGCTAATTCCCATTTGGCCAGGGGAAGATTAGTTTATTCTGCTTAGCTCAAACCAGAACTAATGGCCTGAAGTGTTTCTCCATATTTGGGCAAAGCCACCTGGTCGTTGGCAGGGGAACTGCTTTCTGTGCGTGGGTTGCAAAAGCAGACAAAGCTTTCAGCCTCCCGCTCTGCGCATCTGTTGCTATTTGTCATTCATCAAGTGGAGCAGGTGCAAAGGCTCCCAGCAGACACAACAAACAGGGCCACTGTTAGCCGGCCCACTTCAGCATGGGAGGCTGGCTTTTACCCCCTTGCTGTCTGCAGGCACATACCCTTCAGAGCAGGGTCCCCAGTCCAGGTGAGGACCAGCAAACCAAGGGGGGATGTGCTCCCTGGTGACAGTATTGCTCTGGGTCTGTCTGTGGCCAGAAATAGTGTGTCTGAGCTGGTGACTCAGGCAGAGAGGTTTTGTTTATGGTTATATTATTGCTGAATTTAATTGCTGTGTGATGAGTAATCTGTAGACCATCCCTCCCACTCTGCACTCTTAGGGAGAACCTGTGTGTTGCATTCCTAGAGCATCATCTGAACTGGTCCTTGGGACAGCACCCTACCCCAAGTGTCAGGAGGGGTGCTGCAGGATCCTCAAGAGGCTTCAGAAATTGGGACGATCACTGGCCTGTGGATCAGGCTTGCATAAAGCCATTCCAGGGAGAGTGGGGGAGGAGAAACTGGGATGGCTTCTTCCAAACATGTCCCTCACCTATAAGTCGTCACCAGCCCAATCTGGCCCACCACAATGTGGCCCTTAAGGAAGGGAGGAAAGTCAGAGAGGAGTGGAAAAGGAAGAAAGGAAGGAGTGGTGGCTCTCACCTGTAGTTCCAGCTATATGGGAGGCTGAGACAGAAGGATCCCTTGAGGCCAGGAATTCGAGGTTCCAGTGAGCTCTGATTGGACCACTGTGTTTCTGCTCACATTTTCATTGGCCAGAAATAGTCACATGACCTCAACCAACCCACAAAGTGGACTGGGAAATGTGGGGCCCATGAGGGTATTTTCTGAGGGAGTGCTAAGTATCTCTGCCACACTTGGGGATTCCAACCCGAAGGGTAACTTTGTTTTACCCCCAGGAAATGGCTCTAACAACAACCCCTGCTCAGAGACTTATCACGGACCATCCCCTCAGTCGGAGCCAGAAGTGTCTGCCATTGTGAACTTCATCACAGCCCATGGGAACTTCAAGGCCCTGATCTCCATCCACAGCTACTCTCAGATGCTCATGTACCCTTACGGCCAATCACTGAAGCCTGTTTCAAACGAGAAGGAGTTGGTGAGACTGGCCACTTAGGGCTTGGGCAGAAGAAGGCCCTTCCCTGGGAAAACCTGTGTCTAATACACTCCCAGAGAGTCCAGGTCACTTGGGAAACAGGGATCTGGACCAACAGACTCCATGGTTGGGGGAGGGGGGAGCATGTTGTTCTCACATGAGATCAAGTTCAAAGCCAGAGGAGCTATGCTCCCTGCTCATGAGGACCATCTGCACACTCAACTCCCAGGACTCCCAAGTCCATGCCTCTCACCAACTGGTGAGGGTGCAGGAGTGTGTGGGAGCCCTTTGTGCCCTGGCCTCACCCTGTGCATGTAATCTTGCAGTACGATCTTGCCAAGGATGCAGTGAAGGCCCTGTACGAGGTCCACGGGATCCAGTACATTTTTGGCAGCATCAGCACCACACTCTGTGAGTGAGCCTCCCCTGACACTACCTTAGATACCATCTCCACCTGGGGTCAGACAGAGGCAGGCCTGGCTAGCCACAGGCCAGTGCCATGGATGGAGCTGAGCTAGGCCAACGCTGCTTCCCACATCTGGATAGAAGGGCACATCATGGTGCCCAGGCAGCTGTTTCCTTGCGGCATTCACGCACAACTCCTGGTGCCTGGCTTGCTGCAAGGCTCCCTGAGGGGGAAGAGCCTAAGTCTGGGCCAGCAGAAGCTTTCTTCTTGTAGGGAGAATAGGCTGGATGGGTGGGTGTGGGCCTGGTGGAGGGCTAGGCAGGAAGGTTGGTGTGGTCTGGGCAGGTGGGGGCCCTCTCTCCACACAACCTTGTGGCCACATCTTCTTCCTTTGGGGGACACTTTTGGGTCCTTTCGTTTCTAGACGTGGCCAGTGGGATCACTGTTGACTGGGCCTATGACAGTGGTATCAAGTATGCATTCAGCTTCGAGCTCCGGGACACAGGGCGCTATGGCTTCCTGCTGCCGGCCACACAGATCATCCCCACAGCCCAGGAGACGTGGATGGCGATTCTGACCATCATGAAACACACCCTGAGTCACCCCTACTAGCATCACGACTGAGAGTAGAGCAGGAGGGTTCATCATCCTCCCCAAGGCCTGGGCTCCTATTAAAACCTGAGTTATACACCTACCTCCCCACACCCTTGTCCAGAACTCTTAGAAAATAAACACAAGTTTATTTAGTGTTGGCTACCATCCCCTCGGAGCTCAGCATTGAGGAGGGGACAGAGGGCTGACCCTCATCTCCCAAGGATGGTCAAAATGCCAGCGTAAGCCTTTCCACTCCCTAAGCCGCATTCAGGAAAGTGAGGGGCAGCGGGCTGTGCCGTTTTCTCAGGGGGCCGAGAGCAGAGAACTCACCCCAGCAGCTACTAAGATATACATTGTCCCTGCGTATTTACATTTTAAGATGACCCTGGAGGGGACAATGTTTGCTCTAAAGGAAAGGATGCCAGTGGTAGCATTTCTGGTCCCTGCAGGGAGAGGTGGGTCGAGTCCAGCGGCCTCTACCTCCACTTCATCTCCCATGCTGGGGAGGGGCAGTGACACAGTGCAGGGGTCTCCACTCAGAGCATCTCACTCACCCCATTCCTGAACAGGAACAAGTCACTGCCTTGTGACCTGCTCCTCTGAGGTGCCTTCAAAATCTCCCTGGGTCTTGGGAACACAGCAAAGTTCCAACATGTCCAGAGGGAAGAATCCCTCCTCCACCTCTTCATCACCCAGATCATCATGGTTAGTGATTCACAGAGCAGTGACTCTAAGCCCCGCATGTGCTAAGGAAGCACTTTGTCTAAGAGAGCTTTTTATTTTGATTTTTTAATTGAAAAGTAAATTTATTTCAGGTTAATGTGAGGGTACAAACAACCAGCTCAAAATATTTAATTTTGTGGGCAGCGCCGTGGCTCAAGGAGTAGGGCACCAGCCCCATGTACCGGAGGTGGTGGGTTCAAACCCGGCCCCAGCTAAAAAAAAAAAAAAACAAAACCTGCCAAGAAAAGAACATTTAAAAAATATATATATATTTAATTTTGTTAGGTAGCGTCCCTCTTGTGATTATGTCCCACACTCAGAAGGTGTGTGCTAAACACCCCGACAATGTGGCCACTGGGTGAGGTACCCCACTCCACCCCATTGCCCCTCCCCCCAACTTGAATTGAAATGAGTTTTTCTCCTATGTTGGCATGCATTAAGTCATCTATTGGCTTCCTATTAGTAATAAGTACATTGGTTAATTGCTTGTCTAAGAGAGTTAAAGGGTATATGTTAATAGACTGATGGGAAACTTCCAGGGCGGGGGAGGGGGTGGGGAAAAAGGGAGACTAGGACTGCTTCTTGCCCTCAGGGAGGCAGATACCCCCTAGAAACAAGTAATCAACTAAAGAGTGAATGAATTTATAGAGGCCTGAGGCAGAAAAATAGTCTTGAGAGCAAGACTTTCATCTGTGAGAGCCAAGTGGGTGTGTGTGTGTGAAAGAAAAGGATGTGGATGCTTGTGTGGAGGGAGGACACAGAGACAGGAAGACAGCGGAGTGGAGTAAGAACAGGCAGGCCCTGCTTTCCACACAACCTGCAAAAGGTGACAGCCGTTCGCCCGTTTGGTGGAAGGAGGGGACCAGAGGTGATCAAAACCTTAGGTAAGGCAGAGCTGGCTGGCTCACTCCTGTAACCCTAGCACTCTGGGAGGAGAGGCAGGAGTATCGCCTGAGGACAGGAGTTTGAAATCAGCCTGAGCAACAGTGAGACGCTGGGCTTGGTGCCCACAGCACAGTGGTTATGGTGCCAGCCACATACACTGAGGCTGACAGGTTCGAACCGGGCCGGGGCCAGCTAAACAACAATGACAGCGGCAACAACAATGACAGCTGCAACAACAAAAATAGCCGGGCATTGTGGTGGGCTTCTGTAGTCCCAATTACTTAGGAGGCTGAGGCAAGAGAATCACTTAAGCCCAAAAGTTGGAGGTTGCTGTGAGCTGTGGCGCCACAGCACTCTACTGAGGGTGAGATAATGAGACTCTTGTCTCAAAAAAAAAGAGTGAGACGCTGTCTCTACAAAAAATAGAAAAATTAGCTAGGTGTGGTGGCAGGTGCCTGTAGTCCCTAGTCCCGGCTACTCAGGAGGCTGAGGCAGGAGGATCTCTTGAGCCCGGGAGTTTGAGATTACAGTGAGCAATAATGATGCCTCTGCACTCTGTCTCAAAAAAACAAAAATGAAAATAAAACAAATCTTCACATAAGGCCCCTAAACAGCAAATCAGTCAATGTCTGAGGAAAGGGACTAGGCAGATGATTAGAGGCATGGAGTATGGACTGCACGCACCTTAGTGGTGCAGCTGTTTAGAGCTCTGAGCAAAGAAAGTAGAAGGTTGGCAGGTGAGGAGGTCAAAAGTAGAGGCCAGGGGCACAAGCTAGGCTTGTGGAGACCCTGAGACAGGGTGACTAACCCCTGAAGAACAAAATTATCTCCAAAGGAAGGGCCAGCAATGGAGGAGAGAATTGGGATTCTGGTTGAAGTTTCCCACAGGAGATTGGGTTTTTTGAAGCTGGAAGTGGTCTGAGGGAGGTAGAATTTCCAACCCAAAGTTTTCTGCTGTTAGTGGAAATACAAGGTCATGGACTAAGTTAATATAAGCTAGAGATAAATAAAGAATGTTATACCTTTGCACACTGGAGTCTGTGATTATAACTTTTATGTCGTCTACACAAATATTTTTATTTCATCCTCTTAGGGAGGGTATTTCTGGTATTAATAAGCTCATTTTTCAGATAAGGAAAGTGAGATTTGGAGAGATTGTGAAGGCCATGCACGGCCACACAGACAGAAAGAAAATTGTTAAGGAAGATTTAAATGTGAGTTTGTCTAATTCTAAAACCACTATGTCACCATTTGTCCATGTGTGGCTGGTGGTCTGCCTGCAGGAGAATCCATGGGGACTTGTTTAACATGATGAAGAAATTCAGGTTCCATCTTTAGACTGAAACAGACTCTCTGGGGTCAAACCCAAATCTGCATTTTACCATCTGCTCAAGGGGTTCTGAGGTACGCACATCCCTGATTCCTGTTTTCCTGCTTCTCAGAAACAATATGTTTGGGTCTTCCAGAGGGAATTGGGCTTTGGAGTCTCCACTGGGGCTGGAGATGGTGAGAGCAGTGGGAGGTCAGGCATTGCTCTCTAGGGTATTTCCTGGGGGCTGCCTTGGCCGGAGCTTAGAGCAGTGTGGTTTGCAGGCCACCAGCATCAACCTCTCCTGGAAGCTTAATGAAAATGCAAATTCTTGGGCCACCCCAGAGACCCTGGGGTTGGGGACCAGGTGTCTCTGTTGCCAACTGGAGAAGTGCCCGCTAGCCTAGAGACAGGAGTATTTAGCCTCTGAGGAGCTTCCCATTAACAGCAAGAATAACTTTTTTCTAGCACTTACTACAAGCCAGGCATGCTGCTAAGTGCAACACATCGTCTCCTCACAGCATGCAGACGTGGAACTATTAGTGTCTTATTTTCAGACAAGGAACCTCAGGCTCAGAGAGGATGGTCACTAAGGGCACACATGGCAGTGCGGGCTCTAGCCTTTGGGCCGACCATTCATCTGCTTTCAGAACCTGAACGTGGCTCACGCCTGAGGCCCCTCAGGACCAGGGACGAGGAACTTGCTTTCACAGCTACATTGGCAAGATCTCTGCCCAGCCATCAGGCCCACAAAAGTTGAGGCTGAAACTGGTTTCCAGATGGAGTCTTCTTTTTTTTTTTTTGAGACAGAGCCTCAAGCTGTCACCCTGGGTAGAGTGCCATGACATCACAGCTCACAGCAACCTCCAATTCCTGGGCTCAAGCGAGTCCCCTGCCTCTGCCTCCCAAGTAGCTGGGGCCACAGGCGCCCGCCACAACGCCCAGCCATTTTTTGGTTGCAGCCGTCATTGTTGTTTGGTGGGCCCTGGGGCTGGATTCGAACCCGC
>CAUYON010046070.1:0-19693 GCA_963573935.1 Arctocebus calabarensis
GCCAAGCAACAATGACGGCTGCAACCAAAAAATGGCCAGGCCTTGTGGCGGGCACCTGTAGTCCCAGCTACTTGGGAGGCAGAGGCAGGAGACTCACTTGAGCCCAGGAATTGGAGGTTGCTGTGAGCTGTGATGCCACAGCACTCTATCCAGGGTGACAGCTTGAGACTCTGTCTCAAAAAAAATAAATAAATAAAAAAGCAACTCAACCAGGTATGGAGTCTAGAGAACCCTGAACTATCCCCCACCTTGCCCTTCCTGGGACTGTGATTCTACTATTATTAACTAAGAAAAAAAGAAAAGGAGGCTTAATTGTAAAGGCTTTCCTTAGTTCAGGGTGTTCTGAGATATTTCATACCTCACACGCCTTACTTTTATCCTGAATACACTATTGTACAATATAATCTTAACATATACTCTCCCTCACAACAAGTCATTTTTGGATTTGGTTTGCATTTCTCTGATGATGAAAGATGAAGAGCATTTTTTCATGTGTCTGTAGACCATGCACCTGTCTTTTTCAGAGAAGTTTCTGTTCATGTCTCTTGCCCACGATGAAATGGGATCAATGTACAAATTACTTAATAAAAAAAAATTTAATTAATTAAAAAAAAAGTCATTTTTTGGTGGCGCCTGTGGCTCAACGAGTAGGGTGCCAACCCCATATACCAAGGGCTGCGGGTTCAAACCCGGCCCAGGCCGAACTGCATCAAAAATTAGCTGGGCGCTGTGGCGGGCGCCTGTAGTCCCAACTACTTGGGAGGCTGAGGCAAGAGAATCGCTTAAGCCCAAAAGCTGGAGGTTGCTGTGAGCTGTGACTCCACAGTACTCTATCGAGGGCCATAGAGTGAGACTCTGTCTCCACAAAAAAAAAAAAAAAAAAAGTCATTTTTAAGAAGTGTTTATTTGGCTCAGGGCCTGTAGTTCAGCGGCTAGGGCACCAGCCACATACACTAGAGCTGCCAGGCCAGGACTGCTAAACAACAATGACAACTACAACCAAAAAAAAATGGCCAGGTGTTGTGGCTGGTGCCTGTACTCCCAGCTACTTGGGAGGTTGAGGCAAGAGACTCGCTTAAGCCCACGAGTTTGAGGTTGCTGTGACCTATGACACTGCGGGCACTCTACCGAGGGCAACACAGTGAGACTGTCTCAAAAAAAACAACAAGAACGGAAAAAAAAGAAGTGTTTATTCACCCCCAGATTAATCCCCTATTGGAAACTAAATGGGCCATGTGGACAATTACTTTACAAACCCAACTGAAAAGCCTAACCTGAATCCCCAGGAAATGATCCGTCTCCAATTCAATAGCGGCCCAGCATTTTCGCCATAGCTTATCCATGAATAAGACACAAGGCTGACAAGAGCAGATGTTTCCAGAAAGAAAAGAGAATAATTACTGGCCACTCACTCTGGGCCAGGCAACATCATTACCATTAATCTGGCTCTAGTGCTGGTGTAAGAACACCTGCTGTTTTTCTCCCTGCCCAGCTCTGGTTCTCCACTTTTGGTAACAGCTCCCACCCCCACCTCCGTTCAGGAACCACCCCTGTGGTCGGTTGGTCGGTCAGGAAGGACTGTGAGGCCAGACTGCCGCAGCAATCTGCCAGGGGCGCTGTACACCAGCATGGCCGGAAGCTGGCAGTCACTCTGACCGCAACCTCCCATGGAGATCTGGTCATTTCTGCTCCTGCTCCCTGGCCGCTCCAGGGCAGGCTGCTCAGTTCTCTTCCTTAGATTTTGGGATTGACCCCATATATGTCCACCAATTCCTCAGCCAGCCAGAGTTGGTCCCCACTGCTTGCAACCCCAATATAAAATGTAAATCTAGGCTGCTGACCTTCCATCCTGTTCTTGTCTCTTCTTCAGCATCACGCTTATGATTTCTCTCCAGTTCTTTTCCTTTCCAACAGAAGGCACTTCTCAACTGTGTCAGCAGGAACATTACATGAAACTATGTATTGCAGAGAGGCAAGTTTTGCTGTACAACCTGGAAGCTTCTAAAGTTAAAGAGTTTCGGCTCGGCGCCTGTAGCTCAGTGGTTAGGACACTGGCCCCACAGACCGGGGCTGGCGAGTTCAAACCTGGCCAGGGCCTGCTACAACAACAAGAACAACTGCAACAACAACGAAAAATAGCTGGCGTTGTGAGGAGCACCTGTAGTCCCAGCTACTCAGGAGGCAGAGGCAAGAGAATCGCTTAAGCCCAAGAGTTTGAGGTTGCTGTGAGCTATGATGCCATAGCACTCTGCTGAGGGCGAAAGACTGAAACTTTCTCTAAAAACTAAACAAATAATAATAATAATTTAATTTAGTTAAGAGTTTCCTCTGTGAGAAGGCCTTAGGGTCTTCAGCACTTTTCACACTTCTCTATAAACCCTTTTCTCTTGCCTTGAAAATGTTTTTTCCTTACAATTAACAAACATGAAACGCAAACGCTTGCGTGTGCTGACAGGTCGCTAGACTGGCAAGCCAACTAGACTCTCTTCTGTTCAAAAGCAAACTACTGCAGCCAGAGCACCCCACCAAGCAAGTGTTCCACATCTTATACACAGCACCTTTTACTGGAAAAAGCTCCAGCTGCAGCGAGGCCCACTGAATTCACGGGACTCAGCATCTGGAGCAGTTCAGCTAAAAAGGTTATTTGGGGTCAGAGTACTCTGGCGCCTAGAAAGATAAGCAGAATCCTTCTCTACCAAACCTAGCTTGGAGGGAGAGGAACTTCTTTTCAGAAGTAGCAATAACATAAGCTACAAAATTATGCTGTAGCGAGCACATTATTATCCTTGGTGTATCAAAGTTACCACAAATTGCCAAATCTCAAGGCTATTTCCCGAAATGGAAGTTCTGTGAATAAAAAGGACGATGGTGTGGCAACAGTGGATTAAACTACAACTCCTGCAAGAAAATCTACCGCCTAACACAAAGTCAACTGCAAAAAAATTACAAACTGAACACTTTCTCATCGCTGATGAACTTGATGGTTCACCAAAGAATTGTTGAGTACTGCTTTTGAGTTTACAAAGTCATTTTCACATAGTTAAGCATTGTTATAATCTGCATTTTGGAGAAGAAAGTTCGAATTGGTAAAATATGAAAAAAAATTCATACAACAAGGAGAAAGACCACAGCACTCTAGCAAGGGTGATAAAGTGAGACTCTGTCTCTACAAAAAAAAAAAAAAGAGAGAGAGAGAAAAAGATGAGTGAGGTTACCTAATGACATCTGTTTCTAAATCCTACAGTTCCTCCATAGTAACACTGAGTCACAATTTCCCCTGGTATTGGGAATACATTTCCAATGGTATTTGGTCTCATAAACTCTCTAGTCTAAGAGGATACATTGCATTTAGAGACACCAGAGGTAGGACAGCTGGCTTGCAGGTGGGGTGGAGCCAGGGACCCCACAGTACTTCTCCTTCTTAGCTCTGCCCTTGTTATCTTGTGTTTCCTCTATCTGGAGGTTCTGTTCCTGTAAACCCCTTCGGGTCTGACAAAGTTACTGACTTGTTCTTTTTTTCACTGGGTTTTGGGAAAACATCACATCGTAGTGGCCTCTCTTGTTTCTGTTTCTTATGACCACAAGGCATAATCTTTGGAAGGGCAGAGATTCCATGTTCTGCACTGTTCCTGAGACTTAGAAGCCATACCTTCATCACATGTAAAAAAAATAAAATAGAATCCAAGCCTTTCACCTATAACAGGAAGTGGGTCAGTAATGATAATGGGGTTCCCCCATTCAAAGCTGGACAGGGGACCCCAGTTTTTCTAGGCCTGGGTAAGTTCATGAAGGGAACGCCCTGACCTTTTGCCCTGAGTTGGCGGAAATGCATTCATTCACTTGTCCGTAATACTCTTTCTTTCTTTCTTTTTTTTTTTTGAGACAGAGCCTCAAGCTGTCACCCTGGATAGAGTGCTGTAGCATCACAGCTCACAGCAACCTCCAATTCCTGGGCTCAAGTGAGTCTCCTGCCTCAGCCTCCCAAGTAGCTGGGACTATAGGCGCCCGCCACAACACCTGACCATTTTTTGGTTGCAGCCATCACTGTTGTTTGGCGGGTCTGGGCTGGATTCGAACCCGCCAGCTCAGGTGTACATGGCTGGTGCCTTAGCTGCTTGAGCCACAGGCGTTGAGCCCCGTAACAGTCTTTAATGTTGAAAACTTGTTTCCAGCCAAGCGCAGTGGCTAATGCCTGTAATGCTGGCACTTTGGGAGGCTGAGGCAGGTGGACTGCCTGAGCACAAGAGTTGAAGACCAGGGTGAGCAAAAGTGAGACCCTGTCTGTACTTAAAATAGAAAAACAGAGGCAAGAGGATCGCTTGAGCCCAGGAGTTGGAGGTTGCTGTGAGCTATGACAGCAAGGCACTCAAGCTGACCCAGGGTGACAGCTTGAAACTTGTCTCAAAAGAAAAAAGAAAACTTGCTTCCATCTGCCAAGTCCTAACCAAGTGCAATTCTCAAGACCTAATACCCCTAGATAAAGAGCCCAGGTAGAGACCCCCCACAGGGGTCTCTCCCTCTGCCAGAAACTCTGGCAGTGACTGGATATCTGCTTATATTTAAGAAATGACTGTTTGGTCTCAAAGCAACAGATGCTGCTGTAGGTGCAGAGAAGGGAACATTTGTGCACTGTTGATGGACTGCGAACCAGTACAGCTTCTGTGGAAAGAAGTATGGAGAGTCCTCAAACAACCAAAAGTAGACCTTCTATTTGATCCTGCAATCCCCTTACTAGGTATCTACCCAAAAGAAAAAGTCAATTTAACGTAAGGACATTTGCCCTTGAATGTTTATAGCAGCAACTTGAATTTATAATGATTGGAAACAATCCAAACGCCCTTCAACACGTGAATGGATTAATACACTGTGGCATGGGTCTCCCGTGGAATACTATTTAGCCATAAAAAGATGGAGATTTTGTATCTGATGTAACAACCTTGACGGAGCCTCCTTGTGCGCAATACTAAGTTAAAGCAAGTTGTTTTTGCATTCCTGTGATACTTGACTTCATGCTCTCTTAGAGAGAAAAAAATTAAATGTAAGAAGGGAAGAGGGAGAGAAAGGGTCTGGCAAGTTTCCACCCAAAGGGAGCCACCCTCGGGCATGTGGCTGCTTCCTCGGTGCTGTGTGCCCTCATATTAATCCGAAATTAAAAAAAAAAAAGATTGTTCACTTTTTTGGTCATCACAGTAATACTTTTTTTTTTTTTGAGACAGAGCCTCAAAGCTGTCACCCTGGGTAGAGTACTCTGCCATCACAGCTCACAGCAACCTCCAACTCCTGGGCTTATGCAATTCTCCTGCCTCCGCCTCCCAAGTAGCTGGGACTACAGGCACCCTCCACATCGCCCGGGCATTTTTTGGTTGCAGCCATCATTGTTGTTTGGCGGGCCTGGAATGGATTCGAACCCGCCAGCTCAGGTGTAGGTGGCTGGCCCCTTAGCCCGCTGAGCCACAGGCGCCGAGCCCACAGCAGTGTTTTTTTAAAGTCCCCATGTGCATATGTGAAATATACAAAACACAGACATCATTCTGACAAGAACTACAGGAGTGCCCTTACACTGACGTTCTAACCCAGTTTACTCAGAGAAAGGCACAAATGATTTACATTCTAGTATTTGTAAAGTTGCTATTAGATTAAAATGTCTACGATTCAAGAAACTATGTAGCCTACAAGAAATCTCTTTAATAAATGGGTCATGCAAAGAGGTTGAAACTGCTTAAGAATGGTGCTGTCACACCCCTAACATGTCTTCTGCCCTCTCCCCCAACCCTTTGTTTTCTTTTTCTGTCTTCTGTCACAGGCTTTGGGCTTGACACCTAGCTCTGCCCACCACCAAACTCCCCTCCCCCAGGCTACTGTGATTGTACAGCTGTTCTCCTTTTCAACTTCTTTCCTCCAATAATTCCCCAGATATGGGGTGGTCAGGTGTCTGATTTTAACTTGGACAATCTGGGCTCAAACTCAAAATACCCCACCCGCCATTCCTTCCCCCCACCTGTCACACCCAATCCATGAGCAGAATCTCCCATCTCCACCACGGCCACTCCTCTAACAGGGTACGAATTATAATCCTTGCTTTTTGAAATACCCAATCCTGTGCTTACCCTCTCAAAACGCTCCAATGGCTTCCTGCTGCATTACCAATCAAATGCAAACCTCCCCGGCCCCACAAAAGTGAAGCCTCACCACACCTCTGTCCTACTCCCACCTTGCCACAAAGGCTCAGGCCCAAACCACCTCAGGGTTTACAACAGCCTAGTCAGCGGGAGACCGACCCACAGGGTGGAGGCAGAGACCCCTGACCTTCTGAATCGCCCTACCCGACTCCTCCCCCACACCCCCCCTGCATCACGGCCTTTTCTAGGCTCAGGGGCTTTATCTTTATGGAAACAAAAAGACAATGAAAACAGAATTGCCGATGACACAGCCGCTGTCCCACTAACTTTTTTTTTTTTTGAGGCAGAGCCTGAAGTTGTCACTCTGGATAGAGTGCTGTGGCATCACAGCTCACAGCAACCTCTAATTCCTGGGCTCAAGCGAGTCTCCTGCCTCAGCTCCCACGTAGCTGGGACTACAGGCGCCCGCCACAACGCCCGGCCATTTTTTGGTGGCAGCCATCATTGTTGTTTGGCGGGTCCAGGCTGGATTTGAACCCTCCAACTCAGGAGGGTATGTAGCTGGTGCCTTAGCCCGTTGAGCCACAGGCGCCGAGCCTGTCCCACTAACTTTTAAGCCCTAGTCTCTCTCACCATAAAATACAAGGCTCAGCCAGGTGGAAGTGGTGATTTTTATTCTGACTGAGGGTTCCAGACTAATCTCACAACAAAGATGGGTAGCAAGAGCAACAATTGGTTCACCCTCCCCTTAGCACTCAGTTATCATTTACCGTTTCAACCAAAGTGCGTGCCAGGTCCTGAGCTGGGCGCTGGGGGTGTGTCGGTGAGAGAAATCAGCATTGCTCCCTGAAGGCGCAGACTCAGGTAACGCATTGTACAAACCAGACGTAAACCACAAAGTCCTCTGAAGGCCGTTTCCCCCCCGCCATAGACCTGCAAGTCCAGGGCTATTTCCCAAGAAGAGAAGCTTGAGCAGAAGCTGAAGGCTGAACGTGGGTTAGCCCGGCAAAGGCAGAGACAGGCAGTGAGAGGTCTTTCTTCACGCACCAAGACTGGTATGTGTCAAGGCCCTGAGGCAGAGAGGGCAGAGACAGGAGGAACCAAAAAAGACCACTGCAGATAGAGGGCAAGGAGGAAGACCGTACCATGTTTTAAAGGTACAAGCGTCACATGTTGCATCCCTGGCCCCAAGAGATAGTTAGTTTACTATTATCAGCTCTGCTTTACAGAGGTGAGGCAGAGGGATTAAGTAACTTGCCCACGTTCACTTAATAGCAAAGCAATTATTTTTCTCTTTGCATCCTTATTACCCCCAATGCGACGGAATACACATACTGACCGTGTATGGGGTGGAGCCGCTAAAACTAGTGAATCAGATTCATTGTGCAGTGAAAGAAAGGAGTGAAACCAGTTCTCCCTGAACAGTCAGGTGACAGACGAAAATCATCCCTTTTCAACGAGCTGTTTCCATGTCATAAAGATGTGACCAAAATGACATGTTCTCTAGAAGAGAGTTAGTTCCCATGGTTTAGTTTCAGTTCAAAAAACAAAAAAACTGGGGCGGCGCCGGTGGCTCAAAGGAATAGGGCGCCAGCCCCAGGCCCCATATGCCACAGGTGGCAGGTTCAAACCCAGCCCTTGCCAAAAACGGCAAAAAAAAAAAACCTAACTTAAAATAGTTGGTGGAATACATTGGTTTTAAAAAATTATACTTATTTATAGTATCCATCACGATGTTTCCATACACACACACACACACACACACACACGCTGTGGACCGGCTAACTCAAGCTAAGTAACATGCGTTCCGTTACGAATCTTTTTGTGGTGAGAATTTTGTTTTTCAAGTTATAATTAACAAGTTATAGTTGCATATCCTCATGGGGTACAAAATCATGTTATGATTTATAAATACACATGAAATAGTTAAATCACCATAATTAACATATCCATTACTTAAAACTTTTTTTTTCTGATAATTTTTTTTTTTTAGTAGAGACCGAGTCTCACTTTATCGCCCTCGATTAAGTGCCGTGGCGTCACAGCTCACAGCAACCTCCAACTCCTGGGCTTAGGTGATTCTCTTGCCTCCACCTCTGGAGTAGCAAAGACTACAGGCGCCCTTCACAACGCCCGGCTATTTTTCTGTTTTACAGTTGGGCAGGGGCTGGGTTTGAACCCACCACCTTCGGGGGCCATGCCCTACTGGATGAGCCAGAGGCACTGCACTGATAACATCTTTTAAAATTTATTCACAGCAGGCTTGGCACCTGTGGCTCAGCGGCTAAGGTGCCAGCTGGCCCTTGTGGCGGGCGCCTATAGTCCTAGCTACTTGGGAGGTGGAGGCAGGAGACTCGCTTGAGCCCAGGAACTGGAGGTTGCTGTGAGCTGTGATGCCACAGCACTCTACCCAGGGCAACAGCTGAAGGCTCTATTTTAAAAAATAAAAAATAAATAAATAAATAAATTTATTCACAGCACTAATTTTTGTTTTGTTTTGTTTTTGCAAGTCTCACTGTTGACCCCGGCTAGAGTGCCAGGGCCTCAGCCTAATTCACAGCAACCTTAGAAACCTGGGCTCAAATGATCCTCCTGCCCCAGCCTCCTGAGTAGCTGGGATACAGGCAACCTATCACGACTCTTGCCTATTTTTCTCTATTTTTAGTAGAAACAGGGGCTCCTTTTGCTCAGGCTGGTTTTAAACTCCTGAGCTCAAGCAATGCTCCACTTTTGGCCTCCCAGAGTGCTGCGATTACAGGCATGAACCACCACAGACAGCCAGCAATGTGTATTTTTAAATATTTTTTCCCAAAAGTCACTATGCAACCTAAGAGCAATTTTGAAATGTATAACACTATTAACTATATTCACTATGCTGAAAAGGACAGGAAAAAAAAGAAAAGCAATTCCTGAGGTTTTCCTATCATCTCTCCACCCCTGCCTCTGGTAACCACCTTTCTACTCAGCTGGAGTTGGAGTGTTCAAGGGCTCATGTGTACGTGAGAGTATGTGGATGCGCCCTTCCACAGCTGCTTATTTCACTTAACATAACATTCTCTAGGGGCAGCGGCTGTGGCTCATCAAGTAGGGCCCCAGCCCCATATGCGGAGGGTGGCGGGTTCAAACCCAGCCCCGGCTGAACTGCAACAACAACAAAAATAACTGGGCGTCATGGCGGACACCTGTGGCCCCAGCTACTGTAAAGACCAAACTGACTCCATTTTATTAAAACTAACTCCATCTTGATCCTCAGCCTTCATTTTGTAGCAGCATGCATACCGAAAGTGTTAAGTAACTCCCTCCCTCCCCCGCCCCTCGTCCTTGTGTCTGCCCCGAGTGATAGCAGCTCCTTCCCAGACCAGCCAAGGACAAGCATTACTCAGTCTCCTAGACCTCTATCAGCTCACCCTACACCCCCTCCCTTTTTCCTTTCTGTACCCTTAAAAACCCCCTCCTTTTCCAGGCCACCAGCTTCTCCGTTTTCCTGCTACGCCAGGTATGAGAGACCCCCAGCCTGGGCTGATTTGTAAATAAACCTCTTGCTATTGCATCGGATTTAGCCTCTCGGTGATTTATGTGGGGGATCTCTTGAGCTGGGAACAACTCTACTCTGGAGGCTGAGGCAAGAGAATCGCCTAAGCCCAGGAGTTGGAGGTTGCTGTGAGCTGTGTGATGCCAGGGCACTCTACTGAGGGCGATAAAGTGAGACTCTGTCTCTAAAAAAAACATAACATTCTCTAATTCCATCCGTGTTGTCACAAATGGCCTAACTTTTTTGTAAGGCTGACTAGTATCCCATTGTGTACATATGCTATGCTTCCTTTGTCTGTTCCTCTGCTGACCACATTCTGATTAATTCTGTAACGTGGCTAATGTGAATGGGGCGGCAATGAACCTGGAGTACAGATGCCTCTCTGATGGACTGCTTTCAAGTCTTTCGCACAAGTACCCGGCAGGGGGATCGCTGGGGCATAGAACAGTTCTATTTGGGGGCGGGGCCTATGGCTCAAAGGAGTAGGGCACCGGCCATGCCCCATATGGTGCAGGTGTTCAAACCCAGCCCTGGCCAAAAACGGCAAAAAAAAAAGTTCTATTTTTTATCTTTTTGAGGAACCTCTATCCAGTTTTCCATGATGTCTGTCTCAATTCACATTTTCACCAATAGTGTTCAAAGTGTACAAGGGTTACCCACCTCCACACCAACACTTGTGTCTTTTTGATGCCAGGGGTTTTGACAGGTGTGAGATGGCATCACCTCATGGTTTTAATCTGCTTTTCCCTGACGACTCCTGAGGTCAAGCATTTTCCCCTATCTGTTGGCCATTCATATTTTCTTTTGAGAAATATCTCAAATGTCCATTGATGGATAAACAAGTGTGATATATCTATGTTTGGACATGACAAGAATAAAATACTGATACATGGCACAACTTGGATAAACATTAAGTGAAACAAACTACTAACAAAAGACCACATACTCATGATTCCACCCATCTGCAAGTCCAGGACTTTACAGAAACGAAAAGCAGGTGAGTGGGTGCTTAAAGCTTGGGAGTAAGGAGGAAGAGGTTGATAACTAAAAGCACAGGGTTTTTTTTAGAGATGATGAAAATGTTCTAAAATTAACTACAGTGATGGTTGCATGCATCTGGGAAAATACTAAAACCACTGGATTGTACACTTGAAATAAGTTGTATGGTTGTATGAATTGAATTATATGGTACATGAATTACACCTCAATAAAGTGGTTTATAAAATAAAAAATAAAGACCCTGAAAGCCAACAGGAAAATAGTCTCAACTCTTTATAAAGAAATGTAACTCAGGGAAAACTGGTATTTTCCATTTTATGTTTTCATGCACCATTTGAATTTATATGTACACATTAATTTTATAATAATTTTTATTTATTTATTTGTTTATTTTTGTTTTGGAGACAAGAGTCTTACTATGTCACCCTCAGTAGAGTGCTGTGGTATCACAGCTCACAGAAACCAACTCTTGGGCTTAAGCAATTCTCTTGCCTCAGCCTCCCCTCTAGCTGGGACTACAGGCGCCCTCCCCAACACCCGGCTATTTTTTGTTTCAGTTGTCATTGCTGTTTAGCTGGCCCAGGCCAGGTTCAAACTCGGTGCATGTGGCCGGTGCCATAACCACTGAGCTAAGAGTGACGAACCTATAATATTTTTTAAAGAAAACTTACATTATTAAGGGGGAAAAAAATACAGACAAGCAAAAAGATGAAGAGTCAAGTTGTTAAAGTCCAGTACCTCTTATGCTTAATTCCAGCCATTAATCCAACAAAGTCTCTACCTAAGGGCTTTACATATCTGGGAAAAATTCCTCTTGAGAACCCTTTGTTATTCAACATGATGGGTAACATCAATGAGACTCCGGAGCAAGCCTGCCAGCTGTGAAAAAGGAGTATTTAATTAAAAGGAAATAATAAGACAGATGTGCCAAGTATTGAAGCCCCACTGAGTCCACTCACCTATTCAAACTAGAATTCAAAATTCAACCCACTAGGTACCAGACCCTCCACAGGCAATAGCAAAAGACAACAGGAATCAGGAGGGCGGCAGGTGACTCTGCCTAAAGAAAAGAGAGGTCTACTTTGGGGGGGGGGGGGCTCTGTTTCATCTTCTCCGCCATCTTTTTTTTTTCTTTTCAAAAGCAGGAAAAACAAGTATCAACAAAAGCCCCCAAGCCTTGTTTTTTCTTACTTCTGTTGCTGTTTTGCACTGGGTTCCTGGGGTTCTTGCTTGCATTCTCCTCCCACAATTTATCTCTTCTAATCCCCATTCATCCAGACCCCACCACTCCATTCACAATTTCCCAGGATTCACACAACAGGCTGGTTACTCAGCCCCATCTCTCACCCTGAATATGATGAAAACTTCAGGATGTTAAAGGTTCCAGCAGCAGCTAGCTCTTGATCTGACCTGGAAGCCTTCCCCTGAGGGTCTCATCACCCTCTGAGGATGGAGAGAGGGGGGCCACTTTCCAGTCTGCATCTGAGTGCACAGAGTATCAAAGTGCAAGTGGCTTAGGTTCATTCTAGAATTTTAATGCTTGAAGAGCTAATTCCCACAGGAAGGAAAATGAAGGCCCCAGGGAAGTTAACTAACTTGCCACCATCCACAGCTCTGGCTTCCTCTTCCAGCACCTGCTCTGTTCTTTGTTTTTTTTTTTTTAGTGTCTTGAAATGTATTTCTTAGACCTTAAACATCGTATTTCTTTCCTAATTTTCTGTATGTAATGATGTAGCTGCAATACAGACACCAATCACTGCGTGTCGGCCGCAGTGACCTATGTCCCTTGGACACAGAAGGCTCACTCCTTCCCTGGACTTCTGCGTAGAAGGCACCTCCTGTCCCGCAGCCTAAGTCCAGATGATCCCAGCTCAGAGAGGCCTTCCTTAACCAACCAATCTCAAGCAGCCCTTCTCTAGTCATTCTCCACTATCCCTGTTCATGTGAGCAGGTAGACAGGTATTTGACCATGTTTATTTTTTAATCACAATCCTAAATCATCTTTAGTTGCTTACCTCCTCACAGTCTGTACCTCTCCACCTGGATATATACTTCGTTCTCTCGCTCTCTTTCCCTCTCTCTCTCCTTCTTTCTTTTTCTCTCTTTCTTTATTTTTCAGAGTCTCTCTTTGTCACCCTTGGTAGAGTGCCGTGGCATCACAGCTCACAGCAACCTCCAACTCCTGGGCTTAGGCGATTCTCTTGCCTCAGCCTCCTGAGTAGCTGGGACTACAGGTGCCCACCACAAGGCCCGGCTATTTTTTTTTTTTTTTTTTGCAGTTTTTGGGTGGGGCTGGATTTGAACCTGCCACCTCCAGCATATAGGGCCAGTGTCCCACCCCTTTAAGCCACAGGTGCCACCCACGCCTGGTTATTTTTAGATTAGGGTCTCTCTCTTGGTCAGTTTGGTCTTGAATTCCTGAGCTCAGGCATCCCACCCTTCTCGGCCCCACAGGCGGGAGCCACTGCGGCTGATATAAACATCCTGACAGCAGGGATGCCTTGTCTTATTTACTATTTTATGCTTTGTGCCCAAAACAATAACTTGCAGAGTGGGCAGTGCAAACAAGTATCTGTTCACTGAGTAAGTAAACATAATATTGCATGATTTTCCCACGCTACATTCCCTGAAGCAAAATCAGATGTTAAAAAATTACCAGCAATTTTCAGATGCAATCTCAAAAACATGAGTTGAACACAATTAACAGTCTCTGAGGAGTTGAAGCATTTCAAGTACAAACAAGTTAAGTTCATAATAGTTAAGGAAATCTTTATTACATTACATCTCCAGTAGAAAAATCAGTATCAGCATTTTTATCTGTATCTATCTAATACTGTTTGCCAGGCCAGTTGCCAGGCCAACTGGCTCCTATCTTAAAGATACCTCGTAGGCACTAACATTCCTTTCATACATAAAACATTTCGTCCAATATAAACAGAAGGTGGTAATGGAACTGCATTGTAATTGGGGGTAAAATTGGAATACAGAATAATCTGAATTGGAATATAGAATTATCTGAATAAACTGTTCCCAAATTTCTACTGCCTTCTTTTGCAGAAATCTCGGCACAAAGCAGGTCCATGTGCTCAAAACTGCGGTGATCCCTGCCAGGTCTGCAGATAAAACTAACCCCTATTACAGCAGCCCAAGCACGGGTCACCAGGCCAGCAGCAGTCACGTATGCGTGAACATACATGGTTAGGAGATCAACGGCTCTGGAACGGGCTTGGTGCAAACCCAAGAAAAGAGCTTCCAACCGGATGGGAGTTAAGCTGGTCCTCTTGATCTCTCTTTATGGGGGAGCATCAACACGAGGGGATCAAGGGAAAGGCTGTCTGCTGAAGGATGCTGACTGCTACTGCAGTCTGACGAGATCGCCTCTCCATTCCAGACCACGTCACTTTTCCTTATGTCCTTGTCTGAACATGTAGGAAAAAGCCATCTGGGCATGGCTTGCACTGGAGAGAATAAATACATCCACCCACGGACTGTAAAATAGAAATCCCCTGACTACACATGAAATGAAGGGGAAATTATTTTCTCTATAAGTGACAAGCGTGTCCAAGAAGTCCCCACAAACAAGAATGTCTGAAGTACAGCTGTCCTCAAAGACCAACAAAACACTTCCATATAAAATCCAGCAGTACACTGAAAAGTAGCCTCCACTCCTGTTCAAGTGTCCGTATTACCATATAAATGAAGAAAAACAGCTACAACGATTGCTAAGATTGGAGCATGGTCCGGGACATGTCTGGGAAGTGTACACAGTAGAGCGCTGAACAATACCAGATAGTAGAAAACCTACTTATAAACAAAATCCTAGAGGGCAGTGCCTATGGCTCAAAGGAGTAGGGGGCCGACCCCATATGCCGGAGGTGGCGGGTTCAAACCTAGCCCCAGCCAAAAACTGAAAAAAAAAAAAAAAAGAAAAGAAAATCCTAGAAACAGATGGCTTCATGGCAGTTATTCTAAATTTTTAAGAAACAAAGAATAGCAAGCTTTTATAAACTTTCCTAGAGAAAGGAATGTGGGATTTTTCTAATTCATATTCTGAGGCCAGCACAACCTTGATACCCAAACCCAAAAAAGCCATTATAAGAAAGTAAACTTAGAGACCAAAATCTCATGGATTTAGATACAGAATCTTAAAATTTAAAACAAACAAAAAAACACTCAACTGTACAGCAGTGCTTTGATTAGGCAAGTCACCAATTACAAAATATGTATGTTGTTCCACAATCCAGTTCAACCAACCAAAACATACATAATTTTGCATAGAAAAGTATGTGTCTGGCACAGATCCACTCTCAAGAAACTTAGAGACTAAAACAAACAAGAGAAAAAAGATTTGCTGAATCCAATGTGGCAAGTCCCATAAAAGTGACAGGAACCCAAGTCCTATGTGGTATTGCAGGCAGGACCCCCTTTTTCTAACTGTATGTTCCTGGAATACACATTATAATGGGAGATGCCAAAGAAAGAGGTTATTTACCTATTAGGATTGGCACCAGATATACTGTGCTAGATAATACCAAATAAATTGGCAAAAAATATGTTCAAAACATTTCAGTAACTGGAAGGGTCTACGTTACTATAAAAAACAAAGCTGGGCTGGGCATGGAGGCTCGCACCTGAAATCTTGGCACTTTGGGAGGCCAAGGTGGGAAGATCACTTGAGGCCAGCAGTTTGAGACAAGTCTGAGCACAATCAAGACCCTCTCTCTACAATAAAATAGAAAAATTATCCAGACATGGTAGCCCATGCCTGTAATGCCAGCCGCCCAGGGGACAGAGGTAGAGTAATGTCTTAAGCCCAAGAGTTTGAGGCTGCAGTGAGCTGTGACGCTAGTGCCACACTTAGCCTGGGCAGCAGAGTGGGACCCTGTCTCACAGACAAAAAGTTAAACATCATGTCCTTTAAAAATATATAAATTCTGTCACAGCGCCTGTAGCTCAGCCACATACGTCAGAGCTGGCAGGTTCGAACCCCGCCCAGGCCTGGAGAACAACAATGACAACTACAACAAAAAATAGCTGAGCGTTGTGGTGGGCACCTGTACTTAGGAGGCTGAGGCAAGAGAATCCCTTAAGCTCAAGGGTTTGAGGTTGTTGTGAGCTGTGAAGCCACAGCACTCTATTGAGAGCAACATAGTGAGACTCAGTCTAAAAAAAAAAAAAAAAACATGGCAGTGCCTGTGGCTCATGGAGTAGGTGCCGCCCCCTTATACCAAAGGTGGTGGGTTTAAACCAGGCCCGGCCAAACTGCAAAACAAAAAAATAGCCGGGCATTGTTGGGGCACCTGTAGTCCCAGCTAATCGGGAGACTGAGGCAAGAGAATCGCCTAAGCCCAGGAGCTGGAAGTTGCTGTGAGCTGTGTGACGCCAGGGCACTCTACCCAGGGCGATAAAGTGAGACTCTGTCTCTACAAAAAAAAAAAAGAACAACAAACAAAACAGAAAAAAAATATATATATAGGCTTGGCGCCTGTAGCTCAGCAGCTAGGGCACCAGACACATATACTGGAGCTGGCGGGTTCGAATTCAGCCTAGGCCTGCTCAACAACAATGAGAACTACAACCAAAAATAGCCAGGCGTTGTGGCGGGCACCTGTAGTCCCAGCTACTCGGGAGGCTGAGGCAAGAGAATCGCCTAAGCTCAGGAGCTGGAGGTTGCTGTGAGCTGTGACGCCCACAGCACTCTACCGAGGGCGATAAAGTGAGACTCTGTCTCCACAAAAAAAGAAGGGAGGGGCAGCACCTGTGGCTCAAAGAAGCAGGGCGCTGGTCCCATATGCTGGAGGTGGCAGGTTCAAACCCAGCCCCGGCCAAAAACTGCAAAAAAAAAAGAAAGAAAGCAGCAGACAAACTATCACACACCCACACAAGACAAAGCCTCAATTTAGTTCAGGTTGGGAGGGAGAAGGAGGGGGATGGGTGCGCTCTCACCCAGGTGCAGAATGTAAGGGTAAGGGCACACTGCAACAGGGACCTCGCCTAACAAATGCAAACACTGGAACCTAATTGTTTGTCCTTTAATCTGAAATTTAAAGAAAATAGGATGTTAAAGATAGAAATGTATATATATATATATATATATATACACACACACGCACACACAAGTTCAACATGTTTCACAAGTGTTTTCAAGATTCAGAGAATACAACAGTTTTGAGAAGTGTTACACAGTCACCAAACGCACCCTAAATAGCTGTTATGTTCTCCTCTCTTTGAGAAATTTGAGACAACGCTTTCTTTCCTTTCTCAACACATTTTCCGGTGCCAGCAGGAGCCTCTGCAGCCCGTCGGCTCTGAAGCTGTCCTGGAGAGACGGACTTGACTTTATAATCACTCACCGCAGATGTCAGAGCTGGTTATTTCTTCAGAGAAAAGCTCACCATTTTCAGATGTGTGCTAAAGGAATTTAGAATCCAATTGGGTTTCAAATCCGGAACATGGCACTCCCTGCCATGTGATCTGGGCATTTCTTAACCACTCTGAGTTTCAATTTCCCCATGTGTAAAACAGAAACAATACCTACACCTCACCACTGTTAAGACTAGGAGAAGTGGCTGGGCGCCTGTGGCTCAGCAGGCTAAGGCGCCAGCCATGTACACCTGAGCTGGCGTGTTCGAATCCAGCCCAGGCCCGCCAAACAATGACGGCTGCAACCAAAAAATGGCTGGGCGTTGTGGCGGGCTCCTGTAGTCCCAGTGACTTGGGAGGCAGAGGCAGGAGACTCGCTTGAGCCCAGGAATTAGAGGTTGCTGTGAGCTGTAATGCCACAGCACTCCATCCAGGCTGACAGCTTGAGGCTCTGTCTCAAAAAAAAAAAAAAAAGACTAAGAGAAGTGTCTCAACAGTTGTGGGATTCAATCAATGGTGGCTGGTGTGAATGCTATCGTTATCTTTACCTTTCTTCTACTCACTTGGTATATCTAAAGTTAAAAGTTCAAGCAGTACTGTACAGAATTAGATTCAATAAAGGCCAACGGTTAAAAACATCAATTAGCCTAATAAAATGTTTTAAAAATAAAACCCTCCCACAACTACCCCAATAATGACCACCACTATTACATTTTGGGACAATCCATGTAGTTTTTCCCCAGTTGGACATTTTTCTGTAGAATTAGTGAAACGAGAATAAAATGATATCCCCCTACCGTGCCACCCGACACCAGTGGGAAAGAGAGACAGTGAAGACACAGCCGTCAATGGCACCAGAAACAAAGGGGACAGCTCAGATGCCCACAGCCACACGAGCTCCACAGAGCTGCACACCCATGTGCTTAATGCGACTCAACTGTGCATTTAAAAATGGTTGAAATTATACATTTTATGTGATATATATTTTACTATAATGCAAAAGAAAGAGCCAAAGAAAAATCCCAGAACTCAGGGCTCGGTCCCTTTTGCATCCTTGGAACCCAGAAGGTGTCAACACGTTAGACTCAATCAGTATCCACTAAATAAAAGAAAATGGGTGATAGGATCAGCATACTTTTCTCTACTTTCCACCTCAATCTCAACTCTGATGAGTGAGGGCAAATTCAGTATTGCTCACAAGAAACACACCTTGATGGTTTGCGACAGGACGCCATCAGCCTGTTCCTACAGAGGTGCAACCAGGCAGGCTGACATCTGACAGCTGAAATGAAGGAGGGTCTCCTTAGAGTCGGCCCAGGCATATCAAGGTTGCTGTAATCAACCAGAGTAGGACTTGTTTCATCAGCAAGACCTGCAGACTTCTGTATTCGCACTTCACAGCTACAGTCAGAACAAAGAACTGCCACATCTAAAGCTGTGCTTCACAAATTCATGATACGAAATACCAACATGCTTGTGGTTTCAGGATTTATTCACATCTTTGCTAGCCTGAGAAAGACAACTAATCCAGTGAACTGTGGTTAATCCTTGCCCACCGCGGGCAGCCCTTGGGGTGGTCTTCAGGGTCGTGAGTTCACAGATGGTTAAGACAGGTCAGGCTACCAGCTCACCGGTGCCTTCCTGGTTATTACTTACTAGGCAGATAAAATCTTGTTTTTCGAACCTTTTTAAACTCACCTGTCGAGTTAGCACTGGAGTTTTGCAGAGACCTGAGCGCCTCTTCATTTCTAGATGCTATAAAAATAAAGAAATACCCAGTTATGAAAGAAGATTTAGTATTTAACTAAGAACAGGGGCAATACGTTCCTTTCTGCCCTTGGAAGGGGTGCTGTGGGAGGGCAGTTATTCCAGAGAAGTTGTACTTTTGCCCATGCTGCTGGGAAAAGTACTTTGAGGCTGTGTGCAGTGGCTCAAGTCTATAATCCTGCCACTCTGGGGAAGGCTGAGGCGGTTTGAGCTCAGCAGCTCAAGACTAGCCTTGAACAAGAGTGAAAGCCTGTCTCTACTAAAAAAAAAAAAAAAGGAAACAGTTAGCCAAGTGCCTGGCGGGAGGGGGGCTATAGTCCCAAAGGCCCAGCTCCTTGGAGGCTGAGGCAGGAAGAGAGCTGGACCCAGGCATTTGAGGTTGCTGTGAGGTAGGCCAACGATGTTGCAGAGACTCTGTCTCAAAAAAAAAAAAAAGGCACCTTGAAGCTGTCAGTTATATGAAAGTGTACTATTGGGTTTTTAAGACAGAAAACTTCTGGAACAAACACACAGCACTACTGAGTGCCAGTCGCCGAGTCTAACACCTTTGCCGAAGTTCAGGGATGACGGGTGGTGATGACGGATGACCCAATTTCTGCTCCTGCCAACTCTGCTCTTCTGAGTGGAGGAGACCCCTTCAGGAGGGCCCATCTCCATGCACGTGTCTCTAACGTCATACAAGGGAAGGATGAAGCGGATAGGATTATCGTATTTAACTGCAAGTCTTCTCAGTATGATTCTTTTAACTCCCCCCCCTACACCCCCGAGACACAGCCTCAAGCTGTCGCCCTGGGTAGAGTGCTGTGGCATCACAGCTCACAGCAACCTCCAATTCCTGGGCTCAAGCGAGTCTCCTGCCTCCGCCTCCCAAGTAGCTGGGACTACAGGCGCTCACCACAATACCTGGCCATTT
>CAUYON010046074.1:0-32667 GCA_963573935.1 Arctocebus calabarensis
GATGTGTGTTCCTCGACCTTGTCTCTTGGCTCAGCTCCAAACCGTTGGCTTTCTCGCCAAATTTCTGTCCTTTAACTCTCCTTCTGGACAGGAGTGTCTGCAGAAAGCTGGCTACAGACCGCCATCTTGGCTCCTCCCCTGTTTTTTAAACTTTTTGAAAAATCTCATGACACACTTAAATTATGTTGATCAAAAAAATGTTAAAAAAAGATCTACTGTGCTTTGAACTTCTTGCAAAAATAATGTAATCGATCTTTAAAATTTTTCATGGCACACTGCTGTGCCACAGCATACTGGTTGAAAGTTACAGCTTTACTAGTTGACAGAAAGCCTTTTTAAAAATGCAATATATATATATGTTTTTTTTTTTTTTGCAGTTTTTGGCTAGGGCTGGTTTCGAACCTACCACGTCCAGTATATGGGGCCGGCACCCTACTCCTTGAGCTACAGTACTACCCTATTTTTTTTCTTTATTGTTGGGGATTCATTGAGGGTACAGAGAACCTGGTTATACTGATCACGTTTATTAGGTAAAGTCCCTCTTATAATTGTGTCCTGCTCCCAAGTGGTGTGTCAGATACTGTGACCCCCCCAGTTCCCTCCCTCCTTCTCTTTCTCTGCTCCTGATTCTCCCCACCCGCTACCATGTATTACCATTAATTGTTTCTCATATCAGAATAGAGTACATTGGATTCTGGCTTTTCCATTCTTGTGATGCTTTACTAAGAAGAATGTGTTCCACCCCCATCCAGGTTAATACAAAAGATGTAAGCCTCCATCTCTTTTAGTGGCTGAATAGTATTCCATGGTATACTGTGGAAAAAAGGGAACACTTTTACACTGCTGGTAGGACTGTAAACCAAAACAACCTTTTTGGAAGGAAGTATGGAGAATCCTCAGACAGCAAGCCTTTTAACCTCAGTTTTCTATTCAGAAAGTGGGCGTGAAAACAGTTTGTAGGGTAGTTGAGCCAATTAAAAATAATAAATTGCCTGCCTCACCCTGCTAGCTGACTTATGTGACTGGGGGGAGGGCGTGGTGGGGAACTGCTTGGGTTTGAGGAGTCTAGAGGAGCCCAAGTTGGGATCCCTGGGCCTGCCTGGCAGCTGGTTTCTGTTGACGCCTTTGGGTGTGGTGATGTTTCTCAGGAGGCAGGGAGGAGCCCTGAGAGCCCTGTGTGCTCTGAGGCGATGGCATGGAGACGAGTTTGGAGTAGGCTGCTGCCCCGTGTCCAGCCAGGTTGGCCTGTGCAGCCGTGCCCTGGGGCTGGTGAGCCCGGAAAGGCAAAGCTTCCTAGCGATGGGATGATGGGATGCTCCTGTGTGCTCTCGGGAGTTGTCTGATCCTATTCTGACCTGAGAAGTGGTAAAGACTCATGGTCATTGTGGTGCCTGTGGCTGAGTGGTTTGTCATCCTGGGGTGGCTCCCCTGACACTCAGAGCTCACGAGCTTTTATGATGCTGCTGGGCAGGGAGGGTGTTTTCCCTCTGGCGACTTTGAGGAGTGAAGGAAGTGGGTAGTCAAGTGCACTGATGATAGCCCCTCTGATCTCTTGGTGGAAATGCACAGACCAAGGAGCTGGTCTAAGGAAACCCTGTTCAGGGAAAGACACCAGACTGAGGAAGGACTGGTTTAGGGGCTGGAGGCTATGGGTGAAGGGAGAGACCAGCTGGAGGAAAGGTCCCTGGGGAGATGGGAATGAGGGAGAAGCCTTCCATGGAGAGAAGCTTGAGGGAGATTGCTTAGCCAGGAATGGGGGACACACGCCTATTTTCATGTCTGCTCTGCTTCTATCTCCTCTTCTTCGTCTCTTTCCATCATCACCAAACCAACCCCTCTGTGGACTGAGAGTCATCAGCCCCACTGTGCCTCTGCCTGGGGCAGGCTTCCTGGGCAGGTGGCTTGCAGGGGCAGCTGGTTCCCAGCTAGAGCAGTGCTGCACCCCAGGCTTTCCAGGAAGCCTGTCCCCTCAAGCATGTGTGTGCCTGTGGGCAGGCATGAAGGGGCAGAGGAGTGGAGATGCCTGGGTAGGTGTTTGTGTATGCTTGTGCATTTGTGAGTGAGAGAGAGAGACTGTGTGCACATGCTTTCCAGTCCCTGAGCGCACACCTGTGCACATCATGGGAAAGCCAGAGCTCTGTATGGTTTTCGTAAATATGGTTAAGGATTTGGTATGGTAGTTCCCAAGACAGACTGATTCTGCTTGTCCTATGGTGGATGGCATCTTCTCTCTTCCAACTTGTAGATGGTGAAGTTTGCCCAAGAGGAAAACCTCTAGGGCCTCCACAGACTCCTTCAGTGGAGCCCCACTGGGCACTGGGGTAATGAGGCCACCACAGCTCTTGGCCTGAGGACATTCCCACTGGTCCCTCTGCTGCCATGTTCAGCCTGAGCCCACGCGGGGCTCACTGAGGGAGACCCAGACAGTCCAGCCCTCAGGAAGACTGGATGGGGCCAGGGGCCATGAAGATAGCAGGGAGTGCACCCAAGATGGAAAAATGAGCTGTTTCACCAAAACCGAGAGCTGCTGCCCAGTGCTGCACCATGTCACTTGCCAGGTGAGACTAAGCAAAGACACAATGAAGGCACAAACTGTGTGACCAGCAGCAACGTGGCCTTGCTTTCCTGAGTGTTAACCACAGAGCTGCAAGACTGGTGATGGGGGGCTACATCAATCCCACCTTTATTTTTCTTTGAGGGGACAGTGTGTTTTAAAATGGTTGAATTCTTTGTCCATTTTTGAAAATTCCATCTAAAAGTCATGTTTTGTCTTCTCTTGAAAACTGGAAGATTTAGCAACATTGGTCCCATACCTTTCTCATGAGGCAGTGATTGGTCCACACCGGGTGGAGGCGCCCTGTTAGCTCGGACGTGTGCTCCCCACTTCACTGCTGTCCTGAGAGATTGCTTCTCTTATTCATCATTTGCATGGCAATACTTTTGTGTTGCCATGTCCCTGTGAAAGACGCAGTGAAATGAAAGCCACATTGAGCCTAGAGAGAAGCGGGATACTTTCTTCCTCTCTTGTAAAAGGCAGAATGTCAAGAAAAGCATAGTATAGCTCCCTGGAAGGTGAATTTTTCTAGAAGCTTTCATTACTAAGCCAGACATGGCAGAAAGTTGAATGCCATGAATTTTTCAGATGAAAATTTATAAGGTTTTCACCATTAGAAGGAGCCCTCCATCCAAATTCCAGCCCATATAAATATGCATTCATTTCCATCCAAGACTGACTTTCATTAAAAAATCTGGGTTACTCAGGGTTAGATGTGGGGGCTGCTGGGAGGTAAATCACAGGAGACTTTCAGACTCCAAGCCAGCAACTTCCCTGTTTTTCTCAGGGCAAAGCTGTGCTATTATTGTGCTCCTAAGTTTTGAATTCTAGCTGGAAACACATATAGAAACACACATAGAACCTGCAGGAGGAAGGCTGTGACTCAGTAAGCCAGTGAACTCCAGCTGCTGCTTCCCAGAGGACACCTTTTAATGTGACACAGGAAATGCCAGAAATCATTGGCTCTACTCTTATTCTGGAAGGAGGGAAGGATCATTCCAGGTCACAGTCAGCTATACAATCAGTTGTTCTTTTGCTTATTTAAAAGCCTGGCTATTTGTAAAATTTATTTCTACCCCCATGTAGGCAAAGTAGCAACTTATTAAAAAATAAATTGATGTGTAGTTTAGGCTTAACCTACTAGCTGGTGAATTTGGGTACATTATTTAAACATTCTAAACCTCAGTTTTCTCATCTTTAAAGTAGGACAAATGAATATTTTCCTTGAAGCACTATTTGTTGAATTTGACGAGGCAATGAATATCAAAGGCCTTAGAGTCCAGTCCTAAAACATAGCAAACACTCAGTAAGTGTTAATTATTACTATTAAAATTAATAAAGTTACAAAACCTGTTAAAGGAAATATGGGAAATGAAAATCAAATCTCAGAATTATTCTCTGGCTCTACCTGGGAAAATGAATTTAAAAATTGTAAAAAAAAAATTGTGAACTCCAAGAAGTAAACAATCATTGACAGGAAAAGACATCATTAGTGCCATAAATATTAACATTGCTGGCTAAGGAAAGAAATAGAGGATTCTGGAGTAGAGTGATATAGCGTAGCCAGGCTGCTATTTAAGTAGATAAAAATCTGGACATGCAGGTGCTACAACACAAGGATAATATGCACTGCCTGGACCCAAGAACCCAATAAAGGATCAAGAAGATGTACCCACAGATGTGCTAGCCAATTTCCTTGAAATGAAGAAAGAAAGAGTCCTGCAGATCAAAAGAGCATAGTGTTGGAGGAAAATTTGATGATAAATACCCTTTGTTGAACATGGCCTACGTAGGCTATTATACTTCCAGGGTAAAAGAAGACCTCTTCAGCTGTCAAGGAAGCAAAGCAAATCACCTGCGAGGGTTGGGGGTTGGAAATCAGTTTGACCTTAGACTTTCTCCACAGAGATGATCAATTCCCAAAGACTGTAAGATAATGTCTCCAAAGCTCAGGGGTGACGGGGGATAAAATTAATTTTTTTAAATTAAATGATAGCTGTGTACATTAGTGCAATCATGGGGTACAGTGTGTGGGCTTCATATACAATCTGAAATATTTTCATCCAAATGTTCGACAGACGAGGGATAGAGGATCACCTAAGGATATCATGCCTGGCTTGCAGTCATTCAATTGTAAACAGAATGGCAGAAAGACATTCTCAAAGGTAGAATCCACAGCCTGCCATCCACGAGCCCTTAGCTAGCACACTACTTGTTAAGGATGTCCAGATGCATAGAATCTGTTTAAAAATACAATTCCAACAGCTAAGAGAAATACGGTTATGAAACACGAATATTTTAAACCTCACAAAAGGAATTTAACTAGTAAAAATAGAAATGTAAGAGCAGGTATGAAAACAGTAATGTCTTCATATGCAGTGGAGAAACAATTGATATAGCTCATGATACAAAAGGAAATCTAAAGAATGATTAGAACAAACACTTTTCATAATCTTTTTCATTAGCCTTACAATAATATTTTAAAAATATTTTTTAAGGTAAAGAAACTTTTAAAATGTAACAATTCCTTCAGTTTCATTTCTGTTCTTTTTTCTTCTGATAAATTTACGTAAATTTAATAATTTTTATTAACCTAGTAAATATAGCATTATTCCCTTTTTGTTGAGGTATTTCTGATTTTTTCTCTACACGTGTTTCCAATTATTTGGCTATCTCTTCATACAAATACAGAGACAGTTGTCTGTCGAGATGTTTACCTAATGTTAATAATGGTGATTCTGAACAATAGTTCATTTTTGTTTTGTACTTGCCTGAGTTGTTTAAGTTTTTTATAGTAAACATATATTTTAAAAATGTCTATATTTTTAAATATAAATATTTATATAAATATGTAAATTTAAATATATTACAAATATTTTTAAAAATCTATACAGTTTTATTGTCGGTTTATTGTAAAGTAGAAAACCTTGAAAACAATTATATCAATTATACCAAGGAGTAACCAGTGTTTAATTCTGGATATAGGGAATAGGGTACTTTTCTTAGTAGTATTACTTTTCCCACATTTTTCAAATTTTTAGATACAAAAAATTCTAAATTTAATAAATTGATTCAAGTAAAGCAGCAGCAGACATTTTGCAGATGCCATGCTGGGAAGCAAACTACCCTAATTCTCGGTATTGATTGAAGCTGTGGAAGGACCTGGGCACACAGCCTGCCGGTGCTGGGGAAGCTGGGGTGAGACTTGGAATGCCAAGTCTGAGTGCGATCTTCACAGACAGAGCCTGAGAACTCTGTGATGCAGAGAAGTGGCCATTTCAGCAACGACTGGCATCAAGTGATACAGACAGAAGACAAATGGACAGACAGAACAGGATCCAGAGGTGGTTCCTAGGTGAAAAGAAGCCAGATGAAGAGTCAGACTCGACTGGAGGGAGCAGTCTTTCCTTTGCTGTGTTTGACAAAGGGTTTCTCCATTTTCCATGTATTTAATGGAGTATCCGATAGACACTGGATTTTAAAATGAAGTTGGAGCTGGAAAACTGCCCCCCCAGGGCCTGTAAACATCTGAAGCCATCAAGGGTGGAGATTAGAATTCACCATGTGGGCAGTCCAGGAGTGACCCATTTGGTGAGACCTTTGAGTCAGGGCAGCAAGTACCTGCCCGTTTCCTAGAGGAACCTGTGAAATGCGAGTGAAGGGCTCCTGAAGGAGGGGCTTCAGCCTGCAGTGTTCAGTGACCCATTTAGAAAGTACCTAGGCTGTTAGCAGAGCCGGACCCCGTGGTGCTCGAGTCCCGCTGCACTTCCCCTGCCCCTGCCCCACATCTGGATTGATAATACTTCATGTTGGGAAATTACTGTTTGTGCCCTGGGGTTTTTTTTGCTTTCCTTTCTCAAATTTTCTCCAAGGAGATCTGGAGCCAAGACTGAGCTAGGCAGGAAGAGGGGAGCAAGCTACGTTCTCCTTTCCCCCCAGACAGGGGTCAGCATGCACCCTGGGTCTGGGTGGCTGCTGTAATTCTCCCCATTCAATAGGGCAAAACCAAAAACTGGAAGTCATTTTTTATTTCAGGTCTGGGCCCAGGAGCCAGAACACAACTTGTGGTGACCTGAGATTTCTCCTGAGGAAAGGGATGTCCTGGGATCATGAAAGAAGGCCAACCTCGCCTTTGGGAGAGGAGGCCAGAAGAAATGGTCCTACATTGTGTGGCGGCTTCTGGCGACAGAGCTGTATCCTCCCCATGGAGCCTGCCAGGGGCTCAGAGAACAGTCTGAGCTCAGGTTTTGGGATATGAGCTTTAAGAGTAGCGACTTCTAGCAGCACCTATGAATTAATCTCTAAGCCTTCACTAAAATTATGTTAACATATCAGCTCAGTCTTAGCTGAGTTTGAGCGTGGAGACATCAGCTCACGTCTGACATTATCTCAGTTCAAGATGAGATGAAACAGTAACAGTGTGTTGCATGCAGTGGCCTAGAGGATCCAACTGTGAAATAGCAGGAATTGACCCTTGTGCAGTGGAGCTAAAGTCTTAAGACCAAACAGCTGGGGTCAAGGTATTAGGAAACAATCAGAGCATCCTTTTGGTACTATTGAAAATGCTTGTAGCCCACAGAGAGGCTCAGATGTGCCAGAGAACATTGGCTTCCCTGCTGCCATCTGAGATGGCCGTGATTGGGTTATTAAAGGAAAGGTGACCTTTGAAATCTGGAGGGTTGGAGACATTTAGGTTCTTCTACGAGCACTTAAGTAGAGGATGTATCTGTCAGTTCTCATTTCACAGTGAGTGCTCATCTGTTCTCATCAGATCATTTGGGGGCCACTGTTACACCCTGAATTTAAAGGCACTTTCGGACATTGCTATGGGGAGGGCCCTGGGCCAGCTGCAGCCCATAACAAAGGAAGCAGTTTCCCAGCAGGAGTAGGGGAGGTGAGGATCCCTAGAACTTGGGGTTGGGGGAGGTGCATTCCTCTGGGACACCCCCCCTTAGGAACCCTCTAGCCTGTTGTGTCACCATGAAGTTCTCTGTCCCAGCTGGACTTCCTTATGTCAACCTTATTTTTTCAGATAAAGTAAGTAGGCAGGAGCCATTTCAGAAACTGCAATTTTCCCATTCTCAACTTCATCCTCTGCAAGGTAGCTTATTGAAAAATAGCATTTTTTTTCTCTTTCTTCACTCTATCTTGCTCCACTCAGCACCTCCATCATCTTTCTTTTTTTGAAAAATAAAACCCTGATGATCTTGTTTCTTTTTCTAATATAGCTAATATATGCTCACTATAGCAACTTGATCCCTTTTAACTTAGTGGATTATAAGCTTGCATAAACCCACTAGACATTGCAGTCGAGCTGCTTTATCTTTGTGTGAATCCACAAAGGAGCACATGCTGCTGTGTCTAGGAAAAGTCCTCATAGCCCTGTGACAGCTATGCTGTGAGTGCCATTTTCTTGGGGTCAGGACAGCAGAGGTGTGGCCACTGGGGGGCGCTCAAGCTTCTGGGCTACACTGACAGTGGTGGCTACCTGGCTTAGCTGGAAGAAGGTGCTGTGAAGCCTATCACGGAGTGCTGTGACAGCAGGGCCAGCCACACCTTCAAGGATTCACCTTGCATGATCCACCTGGTTGCTGCCAACCACTGAGGGTAGGTGCCCCACCAGCAATTCCTACTATCTGTTGAACACTAATTATGAGCAGGACATTGAGCAAGACACAGGGTAGGCTGCCTTACAAACATGATCACACTGAATCTTCACAATAACCCTATAAAAGAGATTATAATATTATTTATATTTTGCAGGTGGGAGCAAACTAAGGCTTAGAAAAAATAAGGGAACTCATCAAAGGTCAAGGTTATTCAGCTAGTAAGGCATGGAGCTGAGATTTCAACTCACACCACTAACACCAGAGCCTAAGCCAGGAACCCTTTCTAAGTGATGCCCCCAGCGCTGGGCTGAGAAAGCACCATACATCTTACCTGGGAGGGAAGAATTTGTCATAGCAGCTGGAATTGGCTGCTCAGGCAACTACCATTTCAGTGTTGCCCCAGTTTCTGCCTGAGGGCCATTAGGCCTGACCAGGATGTGGACACTTATCTTCCATTTGCATCTAACTGGGGCTGCTGGTGTGCAGGGTTTGGGGTGTGGCTGCAGGTCCCTGGTCTGAACCTGCGGCACCAGGGCTGTGAGGGCTGCTGGCTTGCTCAGGAGCTTGGGGGAGGCGAGGGTGCTCCTGGTTAGCCTACAAGGCAGTGAGGGCGGGGGGCGGCGATCTGTGCTAGCTAAGGGAGGAGGGCAAAGCCATCAGGAAGCCTCCCTCATGTGCCTCAGTCCACACAGCACACAAGACTGGTTACAGTAAGGTTGAGGTGCCTAAGCTTCCTGAGATGCCCCAGGGCTGACAGAACTAATTTCTTAGAACTAGAAGTACAGACCCATAGAGGAACTTTCTCATCTCCTGGTCTGATGTGCTCATTTTATGGGTGAGGAAACTGAGACTTGAGAGAAGTTGTGACTCATTCGAAGTGACAAAACCAGTCAGTGAAGGGTGGAGGTGAGCAGCCTCCTGACTCCTCACCACACCTGCCTGTGTGGCCACACAAGGCCTTCATTGGGGTCTCTTCACATCTTATGTCTGCTAAGTCCATGCCTTGCCCCTTCCACTCCCTACCCCATCTCCTCACAGGCCAAACCAGACATTTCCTTCCATTGCACAAGATGTCCATTCCTACCTCTAGGCATTTGCCTATGTTGTCCCCCTGCCTGGCCCTGCAGTGGCAGCCCATTTGTCCCACTGGATTGCCTACTGAACTCTTCATCTTACAACCAGGATCAAATATCACCTCTTCCAGGAAGCCTCTCCCAGTGTTCCCCACTGGAAATGGTCCCTTCCTCCTCTTTTTTCCTGAACCCATTGTGTGGGCTTTTCTATAGGATGAGTAATCTGCTTTCTTTTTACTATAACAGTCACAGGGTGCACGTGAGAAGGCTAGGTATTGTAACCCCCAGCTTGGACATGAGATATCGGAGACTCTAGAATGTTAGATGACTAATGAGTGGCACAGCAGACAAGGCACCCAGGTCTTTCACCTCTATTATCTCTGAGAAGGCTTCCCTGGGGTTGTGCAGTGCACAACCTGTGCGGCCATATGTGGCATTTGCACTTCTGTGCTGGCCCAGTACCTTAAGTGAGATGCTTGACAAATGTTGGTGAACACCATGGAACTGCAGCTCAGAGGTGGCTCTCTTTTCTCTGTTTCCTTCCTGCACCTCCCCCACCCCTTTAACTTCCTGCATTTCCCACTGAATTTTTCATTGGGAAGAAGCACATTTAGAGATGTGAAGCACACCCTTTGCTGGGCTTCAGCTTTGATGAATCTTTGATGCTGACACTGGGGAGGCAGATACAACTGCAGACTGGGGGAGGGGAAGAGAAGTTGGGGAGGAGACTCTAAAGGCGTGCTTCCCCTTCCCCACTCCTTCCAGAGGGAGCGCAAACCTGCTGCACAGCATGAACTTGTGTGTTAGGAGCAGGGAAGTGGGAGTGTGTGCGTGCTCCTAGTGGAAAGTGCTGAAAAGAGGTGGGGCGGGGGCAGCTGGAAGTCATTGCTACCCCGACACCACTCACTCTAACCTCAGTTCCTGCCACTTCCCTTCACTCCTCCACAGCTTTGAGGTCATGTCAGTTTTTAGCTGTGTGGCTTTGGTGAGTTATTTAACCTTTCTGAATCTTAGTTCTTCAGTATACATTGGAGATGACAATTCTTTCCTCTTGAGCCACTGAGAGTAAACGAGACATCCTGTTTCCTGGATCTGATTCATATTACATGTTACATAAAAAGGTCCTCCTGCTCCTCCATTCAAATCTGTGTTTTAGAGTCTGGAGGGATCAGGTTTTTTTTTTTAAACAAGAGTGCCAAGCCCAACTGGGAGGCCGCGGGTGGGAAGGAGGATGCTTATCCTGGGGCCATCTGCATAGCGGTAGTGGATGAAGGACAGTCAGAGCCCCATCTCTGGCATCGAAGGCTAGAATTTGAGTTCTCCCTGACTCCAGGGTTGAACATGTGGCTCCAATAGCCCCTTTTGGGGAGGGACCTTGCCAGAGTCCTCCTGGGTGCTCCTGTAAGGCCAAGCACAGGCACCTGGCCCAGAGTATGGCAACAGGCTAATGGGGTGGTGGAGGAGGACATTCAGGCTGGTGAAATGCCAGCACTTCCCCCAGACTTGCCCCTCAGCGTGGCCTCTGTCCAGGTCACAGGACCATCACCAGGTAAGCAGAGGTGGTGATTGTTCACCTGTAATAATTTGCTCATATCTTCTCATCATTTACCTTTTACTAAACCATACAGGCATGGACTCCGCCTAGAGCAGTGATTTTTCAACTGGTGTGCAATGAAAGGATCTTACGTATGTCGAGAAAAATTTTAAAGATCATTAATTAAATCATTTGCAAAAGAAATTCAAAGCATAGTAAGTATATTCTTTTTTAATTTTTATTTTTTGATCAACATAAATATGCTATGGAAAGTTTAAATACAGGTTCAAGTGTGCCATGAAATAAAAAAGGTTGAAAAACAATGGTCTGGAGCGACTGCATGTGCCTCCCTAGCTGGCCTCCTTTCCCACGGCCACCTCCTGCTCCCTGGTGTTTCTCTGCTGGCTAAAGGTAAAAGAGCCAGTCCACCCGGGCTAGGTCCAAGAAGGAAATTGCTTTAAACCTCAGGGGCAGTGGTTCTCCACCTTCCTAATGCCGTGACCCTTTAATACAGATGATGCCATCATGCTGGGTACTCGTATGTAGGCGGGCAGACCTGTGTGGAGACGGATAGAGGAGCAGTGTCTCGGTTCCTAAGGCCATCGGAAATAGGTGTTTTCTGACCCCCAGAAAGGGGGTCGCGACCCACAGATTGAGAACTGCTGCTTTGGAGATTCTCCAAGGCTGCTGTGGGCTCTTCCAGTAAGGAGTCTATTGGAGGACACTCTGGACTCCTGCCAAAGCATAGCTGTGATGCACAGACACTCCTCACTAGTGACTATATGCATGTTAGTTTGTGGGTATTTGCATACCCCAGGGGTCTGCCAGGCCTGTGAGGTCCCTGTGACTCTGAACAGCTATGATTAACCTTACAAATGCATAATGGATCTTTGAGGTCCTTTCCCTTGCAGGAGTGTCAGGGGACTAATGCAAGCCTTTGCCTTCTCTCGCTAACGGCGTTCAGGTCTGATTACATGGGTTGGTCAAAGGCCTGAGATTTCTCCCTCTGGTTGGAATTAGTATGACACCTGAAAAGTGATCCCTCCCCTTCTTAGGACCATTAGTCAGCTACGCCCCAGCTGGAATTACTTTAGTCAGATTGCTTTGCCATGAATATCCCCAAGGGAAGGGGATTTTAATAGAAGAGTGAGCGCTTAAATTACTCATGAACCCCAGGTAGGTTCTGCCTTTCAGGATTACTCATCTTTTTGTGGTCTACACAAACAGCAGAGTGTAGAGAAAGAGAGACCTGCTCTGGGCATGGGAAGCCCTTGTCTAGGCAGACGAAAGTGCTTTGGGGAGGGCAGGTCTGGGGGACTCTGTGAGGGCCCTGGAGGGTCTTTGGCCTCTGCGTGGGGTGCAGATGTCATTCATGTACTTCGGGTCTGTGCCACTAAGGTGCTTGAATGTCAGAGCCTGGGTTGCAAATATCTAGCCCCCAGAGGGAGCCCCTGTTCTGGCATTCAAGGCTGAACCAGAGTGGTTTTTTCTGTTTGGGGAGAGAAGCTGGAGGTGGAAGGTGGAAGGGCTGATGCCTTGTTAAGGATGGAAGTTGACCTCCTGCCAGGAATTCTTTTTTCAGCCCAATAGCAGGCAAGCTTCAGGCTTGAGTTTGGCTCCTGAATCTGTCCAGGGTGCCTGGTCAATCTGAGCAGCCCTCAGATGTCCTTGCGCCCTAGGTGGGTGGACAGGTCCAGTGAGGCTGCTGTCCATTGCAGGCTCGGCTCATGTCCCTATAAGCACCTTGGGGCAGCATGTGCACTGGAAAGAGTCTGGGCCTGGGACGGCCTCACTAGGGCTCCTGGGCAACTACTGGCTGCTCATAAGGCCCATTCCCCTGTCTGCTCAGTGAGGGGTAGATGCGAGGCTTGCTGAGGAACATTCTGGAACCAGTGCCTTAGCTCTGCCCCTCCTCACCTCCACCAAGGTTCAGGTGCTGGTGTTCACTGTGGAGACCCTATAGGTCACACAGAGTGTTTGGGGACAGAACTCACTTGGGAGCAGGCCAGCTAGGCAGCTGGGTGGAGGGCACTGAATGTCCCCTAGGCCTCTCTGATTATTGACAGGAACTTTGTCATTAGAGCCCTCTTATTTGCCTTTCAGGGGCTATCCCCCATCATTAACACAACCCTGGAAAGAAGCAACACTTAGGCTGCTATCACTGGCACTAGAAATTATAGTAGAGAGTAGGCCCCCAGGACACAGGGTGGTATAGATGGGAACAAGCAGGGGCAGGAGAAGGGCAGGCCACCTCAAAGACACTTGCTCCCTCCTTGATCCTGATGTTGAACCTTTGCATGCAGAACTGCACTGCTTCTACTTGGAGCTTACGGCCACTGTCCCGAGAGGTGGTACAAGTCTGTTCTCCCTGTATTACCTCCCAAGGTTCACAGTGACTTGCCCAAGGTCACAGAGCCACCGTCCAGCAGAGCCAGGCCTTGTGGCTGTGGATGAGACACAGCTGGGCACAGGGGCCCCAAGAGGGCTTGGAGGAATTTAGGGCAGTTTTAGCAGCCACGTGGCCAGTCAGTCTACATCCCCAGCTGTCTTTGGAAGCAGTAATCCTGACCTGAGCTCAGGGCTTTGGGAGTTGGGGCTCTGGTGCTAAGGGAGGAAGATTGTGGCAGGCTGGGCCACCAGGGTTGGCAAGGACAACCCCACCTGCTGAGTTACAGCAGAATCTGAGAAACAACGAAGGCTCAGAGGGATAAAGCTCCTGAGTGAGGTCCCCAATAGGTTGGGCACACAGTGGAAACTGAGCCCACTCCTCTGAGATTGTTTTTCCACTGCTTCTCGAGAGCAGAACAGCTGAGAGTCCCGCTCTCCCCTTCAGAGCAGCAGAGCGCCCTGCTGTAGGTACCGTGGGTGGTGTCCTCCCACCTATGCACAGATGCAGACTTTCTCTTTCATACTTCTCCGGCTGCTGTGTTTGTACCTGCCCCTCCATTCTCTGGCTTCCCACCTCACTGCTTGCTTCAGCATTTGTTCTTTTATTCATTCATGCAGGCATGCATTCATTCAAATGCTTGTGGGTATTTCCATGCTGCAAGCGCTCTGTGTGGGACAAAGCCACCCAGGCCCTGCGCTGTCTAGACTAGGAGCAGAAACTTCAAGTGGACATTCCCATCAGTGCAGAAGACAGTGTGTGATGAATGCCTTGTTGGAAAGGAACAGGGTAGAAGGAGTGTGTATAACCAAGCCCTGGGCCCAAGCCAGGAGTCAGGGACCTTCTCCTGGGAAGTGATGCTATTATAACCAGCGCTCCTTTACATCATCAGCTCTCGGGGACAGGAAACTCTACATCCACTTCTCTGGTGTCCTCTCTGCAAAGAGCAGGAAGATGGGTACACTGCAAAGCCAGGAAGATGGAGCCAGGAGTGAAAGGAGGGTGTTCGGATTCTGACAGGCCTGCTCGATGAACTTGAGGTAACTTCAAGTTCTTTAATCTCCTTGAGCTGCATTCTCTTTATCTGTAAACTGATGATGGAAAGGTTCACCCTGAAAATGGTGACAAATAGAAGGTCTGAGAATTGCTATCTCAAGCCTTCTTGCTTATTATTTTTGGCTTCTTTTGTTTTTCACCTGGTGACTTAAAATGTGCATGGATGTCCGAGGACTGACATGAACCTGACTGATTTGAAGTGGTTGCTATTGAGAGAAAGAGCTCTGGTTTTGGAGCCCTAAGTCCAGGGTTCAAGTGCTACTTCTACTCTAAGTAGCTTTTGACAAGTTGCTTGGATAAGTTGCTCTCAGGACCTTATTTTCCTCATTTGTGAAATGGATCTGCCTATTTCCCAGATGTTAGAGGTGGAAGGTGCCAGTGCCTATCATTATTGAGCACTGAGACCTCTCTAGAAGGTTCTTCTGCCCAGAAGAAAATGCTGCCGGGCCATGTAGTAAGTGGAGGGCCAGTGTGGGCATGGGTTGGGTGGAGGCTGGGCCTGCTCACCATAGAACCTGGCTTGGCACTTTAGTCCTGGCCATTAGGCATCAATGAGCCCAGTGGCTCCTGTGTTGAAGGCTTCAGTGGGAAAAAGGGGGCAGTGCTCAGATGGAAGGGTGGCAGTAGGGACGGGGGACAAGCTGCTTTCCAGATGCAGCATTGCTGCTGTAAGAGGGGACCCAGGGGGGCTCATTACCAGCTCTGCTTCCACCACTCCGACTGGGAAGTGCTGTCCTTCCTGTGGGGACATCAAATATTCAGTGCAGAAGAGGGTGGAGCTACCAGGAATGGCGAGTAGCCCTTCTTGGAGTCTAAGTTAGCACATCCCTCATAAGGTCAAAACGGCATATGGGGGCCTTGGAAGCCTCTTTGCCTCATGCCTCAGTCCCCTATCCTCCTTTATATATACCACTCCTTGCTTACCAGATTTTCCTTCTTTTTCTCCCCCCACCGCCTCCCCAGCACTTCCATCAGGGCCGGCTCTTATCTTCATTCATTTAGCAACATACTTATAAGGGATCACCTCCTCCTGACTCAGCCCAGGGGCCAGGCAGATGTCCAGGTTAGGTGATTGAGTAATTTGCAGGAGCTTATCTCTTTGAAATGAGAATATCCATGAAGCCCCAGCACTACATAAAGCAGACCAGAGAACTGTGCATCTCAGCCTGGCCCTCCTCGCCTATGGGCGTGGAAGTGTCCCCAAACAGCACAATTTGAAATTCACAGCTCTGGTCCAACCCTCTTGTTTTATTCAAAGGAGAGCCAGGCCTAGAATGGAGGGAGTTTTGCCCAAGGTCACGCAGCAGGCTGGTTGCAGATTGGGACTAGAGCTCACATGACTTATCCCCTCAGGGAGGGCTCCTCTTCCCTGACTGCCCAAGTCCCTTCTAGCATTGTCTGTAAAGTTTCATGCACAGAGAGCCTGGACTTTCCCCCAGCACACCAGGCTTATGCTGGGACATTTCATGGGCTTTCTGAATGCGTGGTGAGGCCAAGAGATGACCAGAAGCAGTGGCAATGAGGTAAAATGGACACTGAGGTCAGGACAGCCGTGAAGAGGGAAGAAGCCCCTACGGGGTACATTGGCAGCAACTGTGGGGTTTGGGAAGGAGGTAGGAGGCAGCCCAGTCCCCTTCCCTTGCTCAGATCAAATCATAGATTTCAGATATTAAGCTCCAACAATATCTCGGGCACATGGATTATTATTTAATCCATTTTGACAAATAAGTTAATTTTATTGTTCCTATTTTCCTGAAAAGAAAACTGAGGTCCAGAGAGGTTAAGTGATTTTCAGGAGGTCACACACCCAGTGACAGGGCTGAGACTTGAAACCAGTCTTGCTCCACGGCCAAGCCCAGCCTTTGTCAACACAACTTCAAGTGACACTGGACTGTTTGTGTGTGGGAACCTCAAGCTTGGGAAGCTCCAGCTGGGATGCAGCTCCCTCTTCTCCCTCTGCCTACCTCCCGCCACCCCAGAAACCAGGCAAGGTTTAGGTGAGGGGGTGGGGTCTTGGCAAAGAGGGTCTGAAGCACACCTGGCCATCTTCTGGCTGCAAGCACTGGGTGCCTCCATTTGTCTGCCATCCGAGACCAGGGACCATTTTGGAAACCATGTCTACATAGGCAGGGTCTGAGAGACTCAGGGCTCTCTGATGCATGTTAACGCATTTGGCCTGATGATAGTTAGAGCAGGCTTCAGGTGCCTCTGACTTCTGAGGACTCTCAGTCTATAGACATGTCTGTGCCCTTTCAGTTGAAGTTCTGGCTGGTATCCGCCCATTCTCTGACCGATGTTCCCAGGGCGTACAACTACATTTAGGTGAGCACTCTATTATATAATAATTCAAGGTTATTTTCACCTTTCCCTGCCTGGCATCTGCAGGGATAAAGGACCTCCTCTTCTTCCTTGGTGGGCCTAGGAGTGGTGGCCATCAGGGAGTAAGTACCTGCTTTTCTCATTCACACACCCCTGGAGAGTAGCAGAGAATGTTTCCCCCCTGGGCTGGTTTCATTAAGCCCGGGAACTCGGAGTAGGAGAGGGAATTTCCTTATTCCACAAAAATTTAAATGAATGGGGAAAGAAGGTAGCTGGAGACTCATGGCGTCTGTGGCTCAAGTGGCTAAGGTGCCAGCCACGTACACCTGAGCTGGCGGGTTCGAATCCAGCCCGGGCCCGCCAGACAACAATGATGGCTGCAACCGAAAAATGGCCCGGTGTTATGATGGGCACCTGTAGTCCCAGCTACTTGGGAGGCAGATGCAGGAGACTTGCTTGAGCCTAGGAATTGGAGGTTGCTGTGAGCTATGATGCCACGGCACTCTATCCAGGGTGACAGCTTGAGGCTCTGTCTCAAAAAAAGAAAGAAAAAAAGAAGGCAGCTGGGCCCACTTAGTTACTTCCTCTCTCTTACCTGGGAATACTTAGTTCTTTCTGTCCTTGGTGAGGGGGCAGGGAGCCAGGGAAAAACAGAAGTAGCTGATGGGGAACGATTCACTCTGTGTGGAGGCGCGTTGCCTTACAGGGACCCGCATGAGTAGTTAGCTTTAGCTAAGCACTAACTACCTGCCATACAGCTCGCATATTCTCTACTTCATTTAATTTATGCAACAACCCTGTGAAATAAAGATTCTTTTCCAAATTTCACAGGAGGACACTAATTTAGAGAGGAGAAGTGGCTTCCCTAAAGTCACACGGCTGGAGGCTCAGGGAGCCAGGACTCAAACCTGGGTCCTGGTGGCCCTAAAGCCTGACAGTGAGCACAGTGTCATGTGGCTTCCCATAGGAGCTGCTGTCACCAATGGCCTCTGGGTGATGGGGCAGGTTTGGAACGTGCTGGCTCCTGGCCTTCTGGTTTGGGGACTGAGACTTGCCTTATTTGGATCTAGAAAGGAGGTCATTTGGGGGCTGGTGGGATGGAGTTTGGGGAGGAGCTGAAAAGCCAGATTCCAGCCTACTAGAATCCCTAAATTTATGCTTTCGGGGAACAAAAGAGTTAGGGCTTTGAACGAAAGAGTTAGGGTAGAGTCAGGCTACCCCTGTCACCTGCAGGGCTGGGGTGCCCCATTCCTGGTGAAAGAACAGGTTATAGGCCCAAGAGTGGACAGATGGGCCAAGGCCCACCTCCCTTTCTCCCAAGGGGTCACCCCCTCTCTATTTGTACATCCCTTCCCAAGTACAATCACAGACTCCATCATCATGATTCCTAATAGATCAGTGAGCTGGGCTGTGGCCCACCACCTTCCCAGTCTCCCCATAGGAAGGCCCCTGCATTGGTGGTACCAGGGACCCCCTTGGGAGGCCTTAGAGGTATATCAGGGGCCCTGAGGAGCAGAGAGATCCAGGTGGCACCAGGAGGGAGAGAGTCTGTCTCTACTGTGCTCTTGCTTCATCCTCAGAACCCTGGTGCTAAGCCGTTATTGGTGACTTGCCCACCAGCCAAGCCATAGATTACTCAGTACTTGAACCAGCAAATGTGGGATTGGAGTCTGCAGCCCAAGTCTGCACAAGGCCTGAGCCCTGCAGGTGTAACCTGGGCCTCTCTCCTCAGGCTGCCTTAAAGTACCATTCACCCCACTCTAGGGGCTGCCAGGGTAAGCAGGGCCTGGCTGTGGTCCCCCAGAGTCTCATGCCTACAGCAATAACCACATCCCCCAGGCCAGGGACTCTGGGTCCACCACAGATACCCCTGAAGCCCCTAGCCCACCCCTCAGCCATGCTCTGTTGCTTCCCTATGTGTCTGGTGACCCAGCCTTGCCTCTGTGCTATCCGGGGACACTCTGGTCACTTGTGGCCAATTAATAAGTCTCAGCAGAGTAACCTTCTGGCCCTCCTCCCCTGCAGGCCACTTGCTGTCCTGCCAGTCTCAGCCCATGGGCTTCTCTTTCTTGCCTGGCCAAAATAGGTGGTAAGAGGCACTCATGTGCCTTTCCTACTCAGGACCCATTTCAGGTGGTGTCTGGATCAAGGCTGGTCTCTAGACCAACTCTTTGTCATTTTCAAACTTGGGAACAGACTGCATGTGCTTTCCAATAGCCATGAGACCTGGTGAAGGGACATGCCTTGTGGTCCAGCACTGGCTGGATGGCTTTGTCCCTCTGCAATCTCATCTTTAGCTCTGCCTTTAATTGGTGAGGAGGCTGGAGAGCCCCTGAGCTCCTGGGCCTCCCTGAGGAGGGAGTGAGAAGTCAGGCTGGGAGTAGTCTCCAGACTCCCTCCCTCGTGTCCCCCCTTTTCCTGCATGTTGGGCACAGCCTCACTTTTCTTTGAGAATGTTGGGGGTCTGGGCATCATCCAGGTTCGGCTGAGGTCTTCTCACAGTGCAGTGATGGTGTCAGGGTCCCAGCCCTAGTCTGGGTGACTGCCATCCATGGCTGTTCCTTCTTGCCAGCCTGGGTCCTGCACCATAGTTCCTGCCACCTCCTACAGCCAGGGCTCTGGGGCCTCTCCCTCACTGGAGCAGCTTTGTGGGCTTCCTGGGAACAGCCTGTGATGAGACACCAGCGCCACTCTTGCCCATGAGCTCTGGTGTGCCCTGTAGCAGAAGGCAGGGCCAGCCTCACGCTGACATGGACCCATCAGGGGAAGCAGTGGCTGCTGTTCCCAGAATACTGGGTCGGTCCCATCTCATGTCATGCTGGCTACCCAGAGAGGAGTGGACTCAAAAGGGGTACTTTCTCTCCCAGCTCCCACTTGGGGCTCCACACAGCAACTGCCAGTCCTGTTGTACACCTGCCTCAATCAACTGTCAGTCCTGCCATGAAATGGGAGTCTTAGGCCTGTTTGACAGATGAGAGCGAGACTGAGGCTCAGTGTGGGACAGTCACAAGCCTGCAGCCATACATCTAGAGGAGACCATGACCCAAACCTTGTCTGCTCTACCCTGTGCCATGAGGTCTTGTATCTACTTAAGGTGCAGATGGCCTCAGAAAGCAATAAACAGATAAGACTCCCAGTAATTTCCTTGCTTGTTTGGAAAGCTGAGATGGGGTTCTTCCTTCAGCCAGAAGGTGCTCGGCTGAGCAAGAGCACAGGCTGGATGGGGAAGGCTGGATGGCACATGAGGCTGGGGGTGTAAGCAGAAATGTTAGTGTGGCCTCTGACCACATACTCACTGTTCTTCCTCAGTTTACTGTCATCAGACTTGTTCAAATCCATCTAAACATCATTTGCTATTCTCAGGGTCCTACTCCTTGATTGCTGCCCTAAATTTCACAGGAGATCTGGGAGACTGAACTCAACCTGCGTGCTGACTGCAGCTGCGGGGCCACATTAGGTTGTGCCTTCAGTTGTAAGAGTCATGTCTGCAAGATATTAAAGAGATTCGTTTCTGGTTATAAAAAAAAAAGAGGGCTTTGGAGTCAAATTTGGGGGTTTGGGTCTGGGGTTTTCACTAATGTATCATGTGCTATGTCTAAGTAACTTACATTCTCTATGCCTCAGATTCCTCATTTGTAACACAGTGCTAATGGCGGTACCCCCCTCTCAGAGTCTGACAAGAGTCAAGACAGTAATGTCTGTACACATCTCAGTCCAGGGCCTGGCACACAGGAGGCTCTCACGACACACGGCATCAGCCCCTCTCTCCAGGTCCCACCTGAGCAACCTCTCTGATCTTGCATCTCGCCTTCTGTAAGTCTGCCATGTCCACCACATCCCTGTGGAAAGGAAAGGGCCAGCAATGTTGGCTCTGTCGATTGTAATGCACTAACCAGAAAGACATTGCTGGAGTGAGGGCAGGGTCTTCCTTGCCCACCAAGACCCTAGCGAAGGGCCCAGACCTTTCTCATTCTAAGACCTGCATTATTTGCACCGCTCCATGGAGTTCTGGGTTCGGTTTTTTGTGTTGGTTATGTTTACTGGTTGAATTGCCAGTCAGCAGCATCTCTCAATAATAAGCATGGAGGGCGGCTCCTGTGGCTCAAGGAGGAGAGTGCTGGCTTCATATACCAGAGGCGATGTGTTCAAACTCAGCCCCAGCCAAAAACTGAATAATAATAATAATAATAATAATCATGGAAAAGGCAAGTCATTGTTCAAGAAACCTGGGGTAGACAAAGGTAGCTACTGCTTGGAGCTCATGGGGCTGACTTTTGGCCTTGGCAGTTTAGGGTTCTCTGGGGCAGAATTTGGGGCTGCATTTCAGATCATAGCATGTTCACGATCTGTCCATCAGATCATGCTAACAACCAGATGATCTGCCTGTGGTGCTCCGGGGCTTCCCTGTCTGCTCCCCTTAGGGAGCTGGTGCCAGGCACTGCTGAGCCAACCCTCCTCTCTGCCCTACCCTACCCTGACTGCCCTGTGATCCCAGATGGATAGGTAGCTCTTGTGTTTTCAAACCAGGCTATACTGGGCAGGTTAAAATGTTTTATAGAATTTGGCAAACATGCCTTGTGGGCCAGACATGGTGTGTCTGTGAATAAGAGGCTTCTCAATCCAGGAGCTCACAGTCCAGGGTGGACATGAGACAATCACCAGGCAATGAGAGCAGGACATGTTCTACGCATGTGCCCAGGCAGAGGAAGCTGAGAGAGCTTCCTGGGAAGAGAGGCTTCCAGTAAGCCTGAAGGGGGACCAGTTAGAGAGAGGGGCCCTAGTTCCTGGTGGGCAGCCAGGATGCCAAAGCACCTCCTTCCCCATATGGGCAGACCTTAAGTGAATCACTGAGCTGCCACATTACTGATGGCTTAGATGCCAGCTCGGGCACTTCTGCAGCATGGCAGCTGTTGATGGCTTTGCATCAGAAATACTTGTTAAAGCCAAGCAGTTCAGAGCATCAGCCTGGCCCTGCAGAATTGGCATGTGGAAAGTTGTTGGAGGAGTCAGAGACGACATGTGCATCGTCCACAGAGCCCATTTTGAGTAACTGCTTTAGGAGGGGACGTGTTTCCCCTGGACCCAGTCTGTGCTGGCTATAGTGGACATGCAGAATGAATAAGCAGCAAAAGCAAGGAAGAAAATAAATGAAGTAAAAGAAGAGGAAAGATATATATCTTGTCTTCTTCTGCTATGACTTTGTAAATCTCTTTCTCTGTGGGAGATAAATCACCCACATAGAAAATACCCATACCCTTGCCCAGCTCGAGATAACCTGCATTTTACCCCCATTAGGCACGAGGAAACTTTCACCACCCAGATTAGTCAGAGCAACCATGGGATGAGAATTGGGACAGACCAGAAAATTCTTTATGCTCAGGTGAAGCCTGTTCAGCCAGTAATTATTGAGTGCTTACTGTGTGCAGGGCCCTTGGCTAGTTGCTGAGTATATGAAATGTGAGATGGCCCTGTCATCTAAGAGGTAATGGTTAGAAGGGAAGAAAGACATGTAAATAAAAAATTATAACTTGGTAGGATCTAGTGAGAGAAGCCAGATCATAGAGTAGTGATTAAAATCTGAAAAATCAGAAATTAGACAAGCCAGATTCAGATCTCAGGCCCATCACAGTCCACCTGGGGGACCTAGAGCAAGTTCCCAACTGCCACACCCTTATCTGTAAAATGGGGATCCTTTTAGAATACAATGCAGAATGTTCTAAAGAGTTGCAAGAATGACACATGGAATGAATTCGGTGTCAGGCTGAGTCTGGGAACTGCTCAGCAATGTTGGATCTGTTGATTGTAATGTACTAACCATCAAGATAGAGGTCAGGACAGTGACTCCAGGACAGAGTTTTGAAGGATGAAATGAGAGTTCGTCAGGATAATAAGGGAGGAAAGGCTTTGGAAACGAAAGCATATTCATAGTATTGTATGGCTGTGGCTGGAGAACCTTAAAAGCTTGGATGTGTGTGTATGGGTGGGGTGGGGTGGGGGGTGGGTTGCTTAAAGGACTGGAGGTGAGAGGGATGGGGGGAAGTGGGATATTAAGCTGTGGACCTACTGGGGAAGGTCTAATATGGAACTAACAGGGGTGGCTAATATGCTGCAATCTTGCTGCCACTATGATGCTGCTCCCACAGCAGCCATTGCTAATCAATCACAGATCCTGGCCTTGCTGAGCCAAGATGTGACTTTGGGATTAATGTTTCATTCTGTAGGCTGTTACTACCAACTAAGTGGCATCAATATGTCAGTGGATGGAAGAGAACCAGATATTGGTCCTTCTGGAACACACTCATATATCCTTGCCCTGGGAGTCTTATCAAACCTTTTCTACCCTCAACACACTATGGTTTGGCTTCAGTTGACTGGCAAGCCATAGTCTTTCCTTCTCTTAGACCAGACTCTAAGACCAGACTTCTCTTAGACTTCTCTGGATCTGTGTCCTAACCATGGTTGAGGAGGCATCAGCCTGCCATTTGAGGTTTGGCTGGGCCTGGACTGTTCCACTGTGCTCCCCATAGCAAGGGCAGTAGCACTACCCATCCCTAGCTACTGTTTGACTGCTTGGGTAGGCAGGTCCTTCTGCTGGAGCAGATCAGGCATGGCCCAGTCTGGCTAGATATCCACCTATAGAAGCTGCAGCTGGGGCCACTACATTGGGCCCAGTAAATACTTGTAAAGCTTGCCCTGAGATGCTTCCAGTTTAGACAGAGTCTGCTTCCAGTTTAGACAGAGCCCTAAGATGACCCAGACAGACATCACTTAGCACAGGCAAGCTCCTTTCTGAGCAAACCTTCTATTTGGAGAGACAGGAGTGAAGAGCACAGAAGTGGTTTGTAGATGGCCTGAGGTCAAATGCTGGTCCTGCCGTTTACCAAGTAGGCTTCTCTGTGCCTCACTTTTCTCATCTGCAAAGTGGGGATAATAATAGTCATTCCTCATATATTTATTGCAAAGATTAACTGAATGATTCTAGGAGATGTACTGGCACTTAGTAAATACTACACAAAGAATAGTTCTTATAAGGAAGGAAGGGCAGATGGGTACAGAAAGGGCTGTGGGTAAGGAGGAATGGATCTGAGCATACATTTGCAGAAATGCAAAGCCACCTAGGGGCCTTAGGATGGTGGTTTCCTGATGAAGGCTCCCGGCTTTCAGTGCAGACAGGAGGGGCTTGGGACCCTGTAGCCTGTCCAGCCTCACCACATCCCCTAGGAGACTGGCTTCTCCCCCCTGAGACTGGCCTCCCTGCTCCCCAAGGGCTTAGAACTTCCTTGAATTCCCTGCAGGCTGCTCCCTTCAGCCCAGTAAGATGGGAAATTAATCTCCCTTTAATCCTCTACTTAACGTTCAGGATTCCACTCCCCAGTGAGACAATGATATTAATCTGACACTAATTTTCTGTTTGCCAACCCTGGGTTTCAGCATTTCCAACCCTGCTTTTTCAACTGTCTTGAGTCAGGAGAAACAAAGACCTAATCTCTTCTGTGGCCTTGTTTATTCTGTCTTCAAAAAGTGAATCACGCTGGCATTCTGCTCTACTGGTTTGGTGAATGAGGGTGCAATGAGGTTTCTCCATCTCCCCTGGAGGCCACAGATTCCGGGCCTGTCCCCTATCCTCTCCCAGCTTTCTGGGTGTGAGGAGATTAGGAGCTCTATTTCCGTTTGCTTACTCCGAGTCTGAATGTATCAGTCACAGAATGACTAACAGCTCGCCTCCTTGGGAACTGGGCAGGAGTGGGGGAGGCCCCTAAGTTTAAACACTAAGTTCTCACGTGAGCTAGGACCTAGGTGTCTTCTTCCCAGGAGGTAAGTGGTAGGGGGAATCACGACCTGGCCCCACCTGCCTTTCTAACCTCTATTTCCAGCAGTGAAGGCTCCAGCCACACCAGCCACCTGGTATGTTCAAAGCATGGTGCCTTCCAAGCTAGTCCCTCTTTTTGGCCCTCCTTTGCCCTGGCAATGGGTAAGGTCTGACCTATCTGTGCCTGAATAAAATAGGAATAATAACAGTGGAAGTGAGGACTAAATGGAGATCCCACCTAAAGAAAGACCTAGAAGTGCAGGACATTAGCAAGTGCTCCATAGACACCTCTGGGACAGCTTCCCAACTCCCTCAACAGAAAGAAGGGTACTCCTCTCCTCTGGGCCCTCATGGCTCCTTGGAGCCCCTGCCTTGGCCTTGGGGGTGGGAGGAGTCCTCATTTTGCTGCTCACTGCCAAACCAGGAAACATGATCTCTTCACCTGTCATTTCCTTCCATTGCAGAATAGAAACAATCACAGTAATGACCTCATCTTGGGTTATCAGGAGAATTAGATGAGATAATGCTCATTAAGAGTTTAACATAGGGCGTGAGCTCCAGGAGCAGTAAATGGATGTTATGATGGGTTGTTATTATTAATAGTTATTGTGCATGCACTATGAAGTCTGTCCCTCCCCAGCAGAAACTGCTTGAGGGTAGAGATGGCCCTTAATTTAACCTGGGACTTAAGGTGCCTTTCTGTTGGGCAGGAATAAGGCCCTAGTTCCTGAGAGCAGCAGGTGAGGCTGGCCAGGAGCAGGGAGCCTGCCTGTCCTGAGCACACACTGGGCTCACCGTTCAGCCAGTGTCCCTGGAGGCTGCCTCCTGGGCCCTACCTGAGTAAGCTTGGCCCCTGCCTGGGCATCCCTATCCTCCCTGCCATCATGGGATAGATAAGCTACACCATGGCCCTAGTGATGGTTACACCCACATCCCTGTCACAATCCGAGACTCCAGGCAATGTCACTGTCCCATCAACACCAAGCTCCTTTCTGAGACTGTCCTAGTGGAGAGAAACCTTGGAAACCATCTGCTCTCATCCCTAGACTTACGCATGAGAGAAGCAGGGACAAGAGAGATAGTCCAACACACCTACTGCCACACAGCAAGTTGGAGGCAGTGCTAGGATTATGCCTAAAGTCTCCCGACTCTCACTGTAGGGCTCTTCCTGACACTGAGCTGCCTGTCATCGTCTTGTCAGAGCTACTTTCATGCTCAGAGGAAGGACATTTGTATTTATGGAGGTCTACTGTGTTCCAGGGACCGTGTAGGCCTTTGTATGTTGTTGGCTCAGTTGCTCCTCCCAACACAGCTGGAAGAGGTGCTGTTATGCTCCACATTTTATAGGTGGGAAAGCAAGGCTTGCAAAGGTGAAATCATTTGATCAAGGTCATATAAAGCTAGAATTTAGACCCAGTTCTATCTGGTTCCAAAGCCAGTTTCTTTCCAGCCACCTTGTAGCCACCCGTGGGGAGATAGGCACAGCTGGGCCTGGGTGGGGGTTGCCAGCCCAGCCTCTTCATTCCTCTCCTTGCTGTGGGCAGACACGGAGGGCCTGCGGGCAACCAAATTACAGACAGTGCTGGGATTAATGAACAGCCTGGACTGGATTTGCCTGCTGGGGATTTCCACTGCTTCAGTGACCCAGACTTTGGCCCATCGAATAGCCAGATGCCTCCCCCCACCATGCGTGTGGGTGGGTGAGTGGTAGTGGGCTGAGGGTGGGCGGGACTAGTGGAGCAGCAGAGACCAGGGTTCTGCAGCTGCCACGAGCCTCAGGCTGGTAGTGCCAGGAACAGGGCAGGAAGTGGTTTGTGGGGAGCGGAGATGAGGCCCCGGCTATGCGATGTGGCTGTGCCTGAGGTTTTGCACTGGAAACCTGACTCATGTGGACGAAGACCATTCTCCCCCACTTCCCCAGGGGGCAATTAGGCCAATTATAGGCCTTGAAATGGGGGGGGGCTGGTGGGGTGTGCTCTGAAAGGGAGGATGACTTGGGCCTTTGTGGGGCTCAGTGTTTTCACTGCTGGCCAGTGGGCGGAGGGTGCATGGGAGGGAGTCCATGCAGGCAGACACAGGACTGAGCACCTGGGGGGAAGGCAGTGCTATGTTCTTTGCCTGTAGAAAGGGGTCCCGTGGAGTCTGGAGTCCTTGGTCCAAACTTGTCACTGTGGGTTCTGACTTGCCGTGTGAACTTGGGCAAGGCCTTTCTTTCTCTGGGCCTCACTTTCTTTCTTTATCTCTACAGTTAGGTTTCTACCAACTCTAAGAATTAGATGACTCTCCCTGCACCCACCTAATCAGAGGAGCATGCAAACCGCAGGGGAACAAAATAACAACATGGAAAACCACAGCCAACAAGTAACAACTGCTGGAGAAGCGCTAGGTCTCGCTCTGAGGTCCCTGCATGAAGTCTGCCATCCTTCCAACAACCTGATGCATCCACTTCCCAGATTAGGAAACAAACTGCAATGTTCATGGGATCTGTGATGGCTGCCCTGGCCTGCATATTACAGAAGAGGACACCTTCCACATGTGGACATTTTCCAAATGTGAATCAAAGGTGCCACCAGGCTCCACCTGCCCCACAGGGCCCCTCCTCTGACCCAAGTGCCAATGGTCAGCACCGTATCCTCCTCCCTATGCTACTTCCTTAGCTGTTAGACTCTAATGGTTGGAGTCATGCCAATTATTTGCTCAATTGTACTGGAAAAGAGAAATTCTGGGCCCTGCCGCACAGATATTTTGTCTTTTTCTGCATTGTCTTTTATGTTACATCACCCTATGTCTTCCCGCTGTCCCTCACCCCCATCTCCAGCCAAACCCCATCACATAGCACAATCAAAAACTTCATAGGCCAAATAGGGAAGCCATGGAGGTTTCTAGGGAGCTTCCTCAGAGAGCAGGTGGGTAGGAGAGGCTGAGGGTGCCCAGCTGCGAGACCCCAGCTGCTGCCTCCACCAGGTCCATGGGCACCTGTGTATTCTTTAGGCATGTTTATGTGAGGAAAGTTTCCATCTCCCTGATTAAGCTCAACCCTCCCATTTATTGAATGGTGAAAAAAATGACCTGCCTAAGGTGCCACAGCTGCTGGAAGGCAGAGGTGAGACTAGAGCTCAGGCATCCTGATTTCTGCCTGTGTTCTATGCCTTCCAGAGCTCTGCCCATGCTGAAGGCAGGCCTTGGAGTCTGATGGGTGCTTCCTGTCTTCAGTAAAGACAGATGCTCCTTTGAGCTGTTAGGAATTCCAAGCCAGCAAGGCCTTCTGGGCTTTCCCCCCCCCTACATATGAGAGTACAAATGATTGGGTTACAATGTTTACATTCGTTAGGTAAAGTGCCTCTTGTAGTTGTGCCCTGCACCCAGGAGATGTGCCATTTACCCTTACATAGTGTCCATTAGGTGTGAGCACACCAAACTCCCTCTATTCTCCCTTCTCTCACCTCCTCCTCCCCCCAACTTGAATTGAATTGAGTTTTTCTCTTGCGTGGGCGTATATTACATCATCTATTGGCTTCATATTAGTATTAGCACATTGGATACTTGCTTTTCCATTCTTGTGATACTTTCCTAAGGAGAATCTGTTTCAATTCCATCCAGGTTAATCTTCTTGAGTGTGTTAACCAGGGCATGGCTACTAAAGTAGGGTGAAGCCCAGCTTGCATTTTTTCTTTTGGGGAAAGTGGAGCAGCTCTGGCCGGAAATAGCAGATCTTCTAGATGAGATAATAACAGCAAGGCATTTAGCAAGAGTGTCTGCACGCAGTGGGTGCTCCAAGCTCCTGAGGAGGAAACAGTGTGTTCGACATGGAGTCACTTCTCACAGTTTGATCACGGAGAGGTGCCCAAGAGGGGAAAGTTGGCTCAAGGACAGGAGGGAAGGCCAGAATTCCCTTTCAGAATGGAACCAGGGTGGCCATTCTCCTCCCCTCCTCTTGGACTTTCACAACTGAATATATGGGCATGGCGGTTTGGAGATGCAAAGATTCCTGGCTCCAGACCAGTGGTCTAGGCCTTACCTTAATGTATCATGATCTCTTCCTTTTTGAGCCTCAGTTTCCTCCTCTGTGACATTAAAGGTTGGACCAGATAGCAGTTCCCATACCTGGCTGCTCAGAGAACCACCTACGCAGTTTTTAAACAATTCTGAGGCCTGGGCCTCACCCAGGTCACCAGGACCTCTGTGGTGCCATGTGACCATCAGTAGTTTGGGTTCTGATGCCCAGTGAAGAGTGAGAACCACAGGACTGGGTGGTGCTGGGGTCCCTGGGGACTGACTGACAGTAGTGTGGATTCAGTAACCTGCGGTGGGCAGGGCCATGCATCTCCTAGCATGTGTGTGGGTGAATGGCAGAACTGGCTGGAAAGCTGTCTCCTAGCACAGCAGACATTTCTCTCCTACCATGTAATAGGAGACAGGAGGTGGCAGGTCCCTGGAAGCTGTAGGGATTGTCCTGTCAGTCCCGGGGACCACAGCACCACCCAGTCTTGTGGTTCTCACTCTTTGATGGGCATCAGAACCCAAACTACTGATGGTCAGATGGCACCTACAGAGGTCTGGACCACACTGATGAGAACATGGCCACAGGGAGCTCCCAGCACTGAGGCAAACTCCTCAGGAGGGGTAAGGTCACCTGGAAACTTGGGACATCTGAGCCTTGGGCCCATATCCCAGAAGGCATCTTGCTCTGAGGATGCTGTGGTAGCCCACTCAGGCCAGTGTCCAAAGCCAGCCTCCTAGTATGCATGTCCAGTTCAGGTTCTGCTGTTTCTGGACCTCAGTGGTCTCATCTGCAAAACGTGGCATATAATCTACACCCCACATGGTGTTGGGAGCTGCTGAGGGGCTTCTAACAGACAGGGCCATTTAGAGAGAGGGTGGTCAGCCTATGTGTCAGGGAGGGGGCAGGAGAGGCCATCAACGCTAATGGAGCAGGGGTCTCCTGACGTGGAGCAGGGGAGGCTAAGCTCAAGGAGACTTTATAAGAGAGGACAGAGTCTTGCCACACAGACCCATCCATGGTTTGCAAATGTATGTAGGTGAATATTTTCACCAGTGGATCCATTTAAAAAGAAAGAATTTTACAAGCGGCCCCAGATTTTAACCTGTGTATAAGGGGCTTGTCTGACTGGAGTGGGGCAACCCACCTGCAGTTCTCCACCCCTACAGCAGCCTAAACTGGGGACAAGTCTGAAACTACTGACTAGAGCAGAGGGACCAGCTTTCTCCATCTCTTTCTGAGACTCAGCTCAGAGGAAATTAGTATAAAACGCAACAGGAGGCCGGGAGTAGTGGCTCATGCTTATAATCTAGGTACTCTGGACGGCTGAAGCAGGTGAATCACCTGAGCTCAGGAGTTCAAGATCAGCCTAAACATCAGCGAGACCCCATCGCTACTAAAAATAGAAACTTAGCCAGATGTCGTGGCAGGTATCTATAGTCCCAGCTACTTCGGAGGATGAGGCAAGAGGATCACTTGAACCCAAGAGTTTAAGGTTGCTGTGAGCTATGATGCCATAGCACTCAAAAAGAAAAGAAAAAAAAAAAGAATAAATAAATAAAATAAAATGCAGCAGGAGAAGTGCGGCTTGGATACCAGGAGGTGTTTCCTTGGGGCGGTGGTGGGGCTTGTAAGATCTGAGGCAGCTCAGTGCTCCGTGCGGCAGGAGGGAATAGACATGAGCTCCTGGGGAGGGCAGGCAGGAGGCCTTTCCTGCTCTGGCATGTGGTCCTGTGGGGAAGGGCAGTGGGGCTTCTCTCAGGAAGGTGGACATTGGCCATGTGGCTGGATCCTCTGGGGAACGGGACAGGGAAGCCTTGAGGTGGGGAAAGGAAAATCAACAAAAATGACTTCTCTCCCCAGAAGGTGAGGAGGACACAGAGGGAGGAAGAAAAGAGAGAAGTCAGAACTGGGGGTGGGAATGCAGGGGCACATGTTCAAGGGGGACGGTAAGAAGAAATGAGATTCAAAGGGAGTTGTTCCCCTAGAAGGTGGGTTACAGCCAGAAATTACCGTGCCTCTGCCTTGCACCCCTGCAGACCTCCACCCTCCCCCACGGGCGTCCCTGCATCCCTTTCTACCCAATTAGGCTCCCATACTCCCCCTTCAGCTTATTCCCCCACCTTTGTCAGAATAAGCCTTAGGAGAAGATACATGTTACCAGGCCGCTCTCCTGCTCAAAGCCTGCCATGGCTCCCACCTTCTCGTCTTGGTTTCCAGCTTCATCTGCCTCCTTCCTCTCTGTTCTTCTCCAGTCAACTGACCTTCTGGCTCTTCCTGAAACACCCTAACCCCCTGCTCTTCTCTTTCATCCCCCAGTGGCACCTGGTTCAGGGTTGCCAGACAAGCTCAGGATCTTCAGTTCCAACTTGAGTTTCACATAAACAACTTGTTTAGCATACATACATCCCAAATGGTGCAGTCAATGTTTGTCTGAACAGCAGACGTAGCTGTGTGTCCTGTATGATTGTTTACCAAATCTGGAAGCCCTAGTCTAGTTCCTCCCCTTGAGACAGAGTATTTCTCAGATGGGGTATCTCGTGGTTCTGGGCTATTGGAAGCAGGTGGAAAGCTAACTTCCAGGGATTTTATTTTAAACAAGTTTATGCATTTTAAGTACATTTATTTTCTTTTGAACATATTCATTTATTTTAAGTGGAGCCCTCTCTCATCTCTTTCCTTCTCTTTAGTGACCCAGAGGGTGGAGATTTTAGGAAAATTGGAAGGGATAGCAATTTTAAGCAAGGAAATGTGGGTTCAAGTACAGCATCTGTCATTGACTCTATGGCTGATCTCAGGGAGTTCCTTTCACTGCTCTGGTCTCAGTTTCTTCATCCAGAGACAGGGGCTCTGACTTCATCTGCCTCCCATGCAGTTGTGGGACTCGTAATGCACAAATTATGCTCAGGATGGAGTCAGGGATTTGGCTAGTGAGGCCCCGTTGCTTGAGTCTCAGAGTTACCTGGAATGGAGGGCAGGGAGAAGCAGCCTAATCTGTGCTCCGTGCTAGTCAGAACATGGCCAGGCAAGGGAGCGCCAAGTCCCTTGACCTCTTGGGCCTGCTTGTCCGGCCATGCATTTCAAGGTTTCCGGCACCAGGGGTCGGGTTGCACACTGATGGCTGAGTTCTGCCTTTTATGGTGCCCCAGGGAGACGTTAGACCAGTAGTTCTCAACCTCTTAATGCCTTGGCCCTTTAATACAGTTCCTCATGTTGTGGTGACCCCCAACCATAAAGTTATTTTCAAACGCCTGTATTTGTACGGGGTATATGTGATGGTTTTAGTCGACCCCTGTGAAAAGGTCGTTCACAAAGGGGGTTGCGACCCACAGGTTGAAAACTGCTGCTTTAGACCTTGGGGGAGGATGGACGGATGGCACTTTTTTTCTGTCTAGATCCTGGATGGTGGGTCTGCAGATCTGGAAGTTCACCCGTGTTCTCTCTCATGTTTACATCTTGCTTGGTATCTTCTGGAGGGCTCCTCCACTCTTTGGCCCTTCACCAGAGGGCCCCCATGAAGGGAGCTGGGTCCGTGGGCTGGGTTTGGAGAGAACTCAGGGCAGCAAGTTTATGGAGTGTCTGGATCTCAGTTTCAGGACTGCCTCTTACTAGTGTCCTTGGTGGGTTATATTACCCCCCAAGCCTTAATAGGCAATAATGCCTCCCCGACAAGGATATGTCATGATCTGGTGAGTGGGGTTGGGGCAGATTTCCCTATGCCAGCTCAGCCCGTCTAGAATGGCTTTTGATGAAAATAAAGAAATAAGATAAAAATACTTGAAAATATAACATGGTACAAGTGTTACCATGAAGCACCGTAAGATCCCTTCCTGAGCATGGAAGTGAGCACCAGGGTTCAGGTGGCCAAGCTGGATATTAGAAATGGGCCATGGATCTGGTGCCAAATGCAAGTGTGTACAGAGGATCCAGGCCACAGCACCGGGCTGTGTGGCCTCAGGAATCTCGAATTCAGCTCAGTGTGTTTCCTGAGCACCTGCTCTGGCAGTGGAACCTCATTCTCTAGACCAGTAATTTTCATCCTGGGTGCTGTGGCACACTGGTGTGTTGTGAAAATTTTTAGTGATCATTAATTAAATTATTTTCAAAAGAATTTCAAAGCACAGTAAATATATACTTTTTTTTTTACCCATTTTTTTTTATCAACATAAACTGCCATGAAGTTTAACTATAGGTTCAAATGTGCCATGAGATAACAATGGTAGAAAAGCATTGCTCTAGAGGCAGATGCAAATGCTGCCAGCACAGTGTGGTGAGCAGGGAGGAGGGGGGGCTACCTTTATTCCAGACACCAGACCTAGCACCCAG
>CAUYON010046075.1:0-16018 GCA_963573935.1 Arctocebus calabarensis
CTACTTGGGAGGCAGAGGCAGGAGACTCGCTTGAGCCCAGGAGTTGGAGGTTACTGTGAGCTGTGATGCCACAGCACTCTACCCAGGGTGACAGCTTGAGGCCCTGTCTCGAAAAAAAAAAAAAAAAAAATTAGTCAGGCATGGTGGCACTTGCCTCTGAGTCCCAGCTACTCAGGAGGCTGAGGTAAGAGGATTTCTTTAGTCGAAGTATTTGAGGTTGCTGTGAGCTATGTCACCACCGCATTCTACCCAGGGTGACAGAATGAGACTCTGTCCTAAATAAATAAATGAATGAATAAATAAATAATATAATTTTTGTAGAGATGAAGCCTATGTTGCCTGGGCTGGTCTCAAACTCTGGCCTCAAATGATCCTCCTGTCTTGGCCTCCTAAAGTGCTGGGATTACAGGCATGGAAAAAGACAGGAGAAATATGAGCATGTTCAGAGTTGAAAAGAAAGACCAAGAAGACAGACAATGAAGATGAAATTAATGACGGTACCGAGATTCCAAGAAGGTAACAGTGTAAGATTCAGGGAAGAGGGAAAGACCACATCATAGAGAAGACTGCCACCAACTCTCCAGGAACAGATGGGTAAAGAGAAGACAAGTGCAGATTCAAGTAGGTCAGAAGAGTTTTTTTTTTTTTAAGGATAAAAAATACAAGTTTATCTTTTAGAAGGAGTGAGAAAGTGAGGGGGGAAGAGATTGGGAAAAGAAAGAGAAAAAGAGCAGTGAGATGATATAGCATCCCAAAGAAAGGAAGAATGCCCACAGGTTAATAGGCTTAATAATAGGAAATCTGGAATTTAATTTGTTGCCTTTATTTATTTATTTTTTTGTGAAGTAGAAAGAGAAATCATTTACTAAGACTATGGAAAAGGAGAGAAAAGAAGAGGAAGTTTTGAGGTTAAAAGAGTGATTTGCTCAATTCTGTATTAAAACATGGTGCCCCCCATAAAGCAGAGACCCAAATATTTGTAAAATAAATGAACAAATTAATTCATTAAACAGAAAATAGAAGCATACCTGACAAGAACAAATAGCTGGATTGCCGAGGAACAATGAAGGCCTAGCTGCATTTAGGATCCTGAATTTATGGTGCTATAAGTCTGCTTTAACTGAGGTGATACATAAATCATATCAAATTTAAAGAGAGCCAGTTCTGGGGTGGGAATGGAAATGAAGTAAGGGAAAGAATGGCTCTCATTTTTTACTCTCTACACGTTTATTAAAGAAAAAAAAACTTTCTGGATTGTTTTCTGGGAAGTAATTTAACTATTATTCAATAACTTCTATATACTTAAATGCTTCATAAAGAGCTCATTGGAGGCTGAGGTAGGAGGATCGCTTGAGCTTAGGAGTTCAAGACCAGCCAGAGCAAGAGAGGGACCCTGTCTCTACGAAGAATAAAAAAACTGAGTGTTGTGGTAGTTGCCTTTAGTTCCAGCCTCCAGAATAATGGCTTGAGCCCAGGAGTTAGAAGTTGCTGTGAGCTAGGCTGACACCATAGTACTTTAGTCTGGACAACTTATTTAAAATGTCTCAAACAAACAAACAACAACAACAACAAAAAACCAAAAAACCCACCTCATTATGTAGGGTCTAGGAGATACCATGTGAATATAAAACCTCCAAGGTGTTTATCTGCAATCATGTAAGTGAGTAATTTTTTAAAAATGGAATAATCAGGCAGTGCCTGTGATTCAGTTAGTAGGGCACTGGCCCCATGTACTGAGGGTGGTAGGTTCAAACCTGGCTGCAACATAAAAATAGCTGGCGCCGGTAGTTCCAGCTACACAGGAGGCTGAGGCAAGAGATTTCCCTAAGTCCAAGAGCTGGAGGTTGCTGTGAGCTGTGGCACTCTACCGAGGGTGACAAAAGTAAGGCTCTGTCTCAAAAAAAATTAAAAATGGGCTCAGCGCCTGTGGCTCAAGTGGCTAAGGCGCCAGCCACATACACGGAAGCTGGCAGGTTCGAATCCAGCCTGGGCCTGCCCAACAACAATGACAACTACAACCAAAAAATACCTGGGTGTAACCGCTAATAGAGTAAGATATGCCTTGATTACTTCATATGGCTGTAAGAGCAAATGAGCAAAAAAAGTAAATCAAAGGAAGATTTGTAAACTAAATATAAATGTAAATATATATATATATGTATATATAAATAAAATGTTCAGGCCGTGTGTGGTAGCTTATGTCTATAATGCTAGCACCTAGCACTCTGGGAGGCTAAGGCAGGAGGATTGCTTGAGCTCACAAGTTCAAGACCAGCCTGAGTAAAAAGCGTGACTCTTGTCTCTACTACAAATAGAAAATTGAGGCAAGAGGATCACTTGAGCCAGAGTTGGAGGTTGCTATGATCTATGACACCACGGCACTCTATCTAGCACGACAGCTTGTGATTCTGTCTCAAAAATAAAATAAAATAAAATAAAATAAAATAAAAATAAGCGGCACCCATGGCTCAATGGGTAGGGTACTGGCCACATACACCCAGGCTGGCGGGTCTGAAACTGGTCCAGGCCAGCTAAACGACGATAGCTGCAACAAAAAGACAGCTGGGTGTTGTGGTGGACGCCTGTAGTCCCACCTATTTGGGAGGCTGAGGCAAGAGAATCACTTAACCTCAAGAGTTTGAGGTTGTTGTAAGCTGTGATTCCACAGCACTCTACCAAGGGCAACACAGTGAGTCAACTCTTGTCTCAAAAAAATAAAATAAAAATAAATAAATAAATAAAATAATGTGCAAGGAGCAAGTTTTTTTTTTATTTTGAGACAGAGTCTTAACTTTGTCACTCTCGGTAGAGTGCCATGGCATTACAGCTCACAGCAACCTTAAACTCTTGGGCTTAAGCAATTCTCTTGCCTCAGCCTCCCAAGTAGTTAAGGGATTACAGGCACCCGCCACAATGCCAGGCTATTTTTTTTTTTTTTTAGACAAAGCCTCAAGCTTTCACCCTGGATAGAGGACTGTGGCATCCCAGCTCACAGCAACCTCCAACTCCTGGGCTCAAGCAATTCTTCTGCCTCTGCCTCCCAAGTAGCTGGGACTACAAGCACCCGCCACAACGTCCGGTAATTTTTTGGCTGCAGCCGTCATTGTTGTTTGGTGGGCCCGGGCTGGATTCAAACCCGCCAGGTCAGGTATATGTGGCTGGCGCCTCAGCCGCTTGAGCCACAGGCGCTGAGCCCCATCTATGTTTTTTTTTTTGCAGTTTTTGGCCAGTGCCGGGTTGAACCCACCACCTCCGGTATATGCGGCTGGCATCTACTCCTTTTAGCCACAGGTGCCACCCTTTTTTTTTTTTTTTGTCACTGTGTTTAGCAGTCCCAGGCAGAGTTTGAACTCGCTTGCCAGCCCTGGTGTATGTGGCCAGCAACCTAACCATTGCATTGAACTATGGGCGCTGAGCCAGCATCAAAGTATTTTGAGCAGAGAACAGAATGGACAATATATATATATATTTTTTCAGAATGGACAATATTTAGATTTCTTTTTTTAAATAAGTAAAATCAAGGGATAATGCCAGGTAATCATATCTTTATGTTAACTCTAAAATTTTTATTGATAAATTCTGTTATATGTGAACTCAAATGTGAATATGTACAGAAACAGAGTTACCAGCAATAATGCAGTCTACTTACTTAGAAAGTACAAATGTTCTGGGGAAAAAATGCAGTAGTTTGATTGTTGTCACTTCTATTTTACTTGTACTATGTCTCTTCCCTATTTGGGAAATGAAGGCTACTAATTACAGGTGTACATTATTTCCTTCCATTACAGGTCTCATTAATTTACAGATCAGACTGCAATAAGGGAAAGACGAAATAGAAAAAAAAGCAGCTAAGCAATAGTTTTCCCTAACTGGCAGGCCATTCACATAAGCAACATGTGTGAGAGTCAGAAGATGAGGCTATTTATGGTCCTCAAATTTTCACTAATCTTTCAAAATATTTTTTTTTCACCTGCCACTAATTAATCTACTTACCCAAATCACTTTTTCGGGCTATGACCGTGTCACAGTGGGGACAGTGAAATTTGGCCACATTTTCTGTGTGCTTCTGTAAAATGTGCATCTTCATGGTACCACTCTGGGTAAACCGAGCATGACAAATATAACATTCATAAGGTTTTTCCCCTTAAAAGGAAATACAGAATGAATACATTAAATAAAACAAATAAATACTGTAATGTAATGGAAGGGTAACTCAGGTGGTAGGTGTGCTAAGCCCAAGAATCTATAGGTTTTACTCAGGAAGGCTGAAGCTCAGTCTCAGCACCCCATTGCAATCTATCTTCAGAGATGGCAACAAGCCCTAAATTGCTGATGGGCCCCTCAACTGCCCAGCTGTTCTGGAATCCACCATACTATGGCAATGCTTGCCTTTGGGGAAGACTAGATAGAGGACCTACAAGTTCTTCATTTCTAGCAAAAGACAGCACTTGGGAAAACTGAACTAGCTGAGTTAAATAATCTATTCAGACTTTAAAAAGTACAACATCTAGATTTTTATTTTATTTTATTTCTCCCTTAAAGTATTATTTACATGTGGTAGAAGGACTCAAATTGAACAAAATAAAAATCTACTCTCCAATGTATTTTCAGAACAATAAATTCAGAAGATATGCCGAGAGAGAAGCATCCAATCATATACTATGTCATTTTGCCATTCAGGTAAGCTATTGGGCATGTGGTGGTATTGGGTCCTGTGGGATCCACTGAAAAGAAGTTCATTAATACAACAAGGAGTGGAGAAGTCATACCTGAATGGGTTCTCATGTGCCTTTTCAGCTTGTATGTGTCCCTGCTGGCATAACTACACAAACTGCACTGGAACGGACGCTCTCCAGTATGAGAGCGAATATGACGTTTTAATTTGCTGACCTGAAACATGAAAGTAACCGAATCATATGACTTCCATTAACACAGACTATAACATGAGCACTGTGGGTTAGGTGCATTGGGTCACTGAAGTTCAAAATACAGAAAAAGTCTTATCCTTCTTCCTCTTCATTATGTGTAACTTCTACTTCTGAAATCCATATCATAATCCAAGAGAAAGAAATACATGGATAAGTGTAGATAAGTCAACATTGGTTACTAATAATTGTTACTGAGTACATGTTTCAACTTTGTTCACCCTCTTATCATTAGCATTTCCTAATAGAACAGGCTGTAGGTGTCTCTCTTATTTATCATCCATATTGCTGACTACTCTACTATTTTAGCCTCCTGCTGGGTAGACTATCCGGAAACTCCATCAAACTTGATTCTAAGAAATACTTTGAACAATCACTAACTTTGTTCTTTCTTTTTTTTTTTTTTTGTAGAGACAGAGTCTTATTTTATCGCCCTCGGTAGAGTGCCGTGGCATCACACAGCTCACAGCAACCTCCAGTTCCTGGGCCTAGGCAATTCTCTTGCCTCAGCCTCCCGAACAGCTGGGACCACAGGCACCTGCCACAACGCCCGGCTATTTTTTTGTTGCAGTGCAGCTGGGGCCGGGTTTGAACGCACCATCCTTGGTATATGGGGCTGGTGCCCTACTCACTGAGCCACAGATGCCACCCAATCAAAAACATTCAAATAATGTTTTATTTGAAAAATTTAAAATGTATTCCAATTTTAAGAAAGCCCCTGCAATATGTGCTACATACCACAATTTCATACACAACAGGTAAATAACTGTCCTAATAGTATTACTGATAAAGTCTCTTCCCAAGATCTGATTACTTAGCATCTATTAAATTCCCATATGCATCATGACTTACTCCGTCCAATGAACAGAGTAAGACATGATCTATTTATCTATTACTGCTCCAACATCACAGCATCTTCATTTACTATATAATTTTATAATATCCAGTAACACAAGTTCCTCATTCTGTCTTCAAATTTTCCTTAGCTAGCTATTCCCAAGATCTGACTACTTATCTATTAAATTCCCACATGCATCATGACTTACTCTGTTCCAATGAGCCATTTATCTATTTCTGCTCCAGCATCACAGCATCTTCATTTACTATATAATTTTACAATATCTAGTAACACAAGCCCCCTCATTCTGTTTTCAAATTTTTCCTCCTTCTCAATTTCAATGTTTTCAAATTTTTCTTAACTAGCCATTCACATCTGTTCTTCCAATTGAAATTTATTTATTATTATTATTTTATTATTATTTTTTTTTGAGACAGAGCCTTAAGCTGTCACCCTGGATAGAGTGCCGTGGCATCACAGCTCACAGCAACCTCCAATTCCTGGGCTCAAGCGAGTCTCTTGCGTCCGCCTCCCAAGTACCTGGGACTACAGGTGCCCGCCACAATGCCCGGTCATTTTTTGGTTGCAACCATCATTGCTGTTTGGCAGGCCCGGGCTGGATTCGAACCCGCCAGCTCAGGTGTACGTGGCTGGCGCCTTAGCCCACTGAGCCACAGGCGCCGAGCCATTATTATTTTTTTTAAGACAGAGTCTCACTTTATTGCCCTCGGTAGAGTGCCGTGGAGTCACACAGCTCACAGCAACCTCCAACGCTTGGGCTTAAGCGATTCTCTTGCCTCAGCCTCCCAAGTAGCTGGGACTACAGGTACCAGCCACAACACCCGGCTATTTTTTTGGTTGTAGCTGTCATTGTTGTTTGGCAGGGCTGGGTTGGATTCGAACTCGCCAGCTGTGGTATGTGTGGCTGGCACCTTAGCCACTTGAGCTACAGGCACTGAGCCCCAACTGAAATTTAGAATCAACTTATAATATCTCTTCATTTATATGCTTTGGAAAAGTTTGTGAAAATTCCTTCAAGGAAATTCCAAAGATACTGTTTTTTTTTGGTCGTTGTTTAATTCATCTCTAAGTCTTTTCGTTATTAGTAGAATTTGAAACACTTCGTATCTCCATATCATTAACTACTGATTTCTGTATGCTTATCTTCTATCTGGCCACCTACAACTCATATACCCAAGACTTTTTAGCTGATAGTCTTGATTTCTTCTGTAAGGAAAAAGTCTGCAAGAAACAAGTTTTGTCTTTTCTTATTTTATCCTACTAGCTAGGACTTCCAGTACAACGTTGCAACAGTTAAGAAAGATATCTTGTTTTGTTCTAGATTTTAATGAGAAGACTTCCAGTGTTTCAGAATTAATTAGGATGTGTCTACTATAGGTTTCTGGTATATATTCCTTATCTTCTTTTTTTTTTTTCTTGAAGACAAGGTCTTGCTCTGTTGCTGGGGCTAGAATACAGCGCCATCATAGTTCATTGAAACCTCAAACTTCCTGGCTCAGGCCAATCCTTCTGAGTAGCTGAGTCTATGGGAGCTCAACACCACGCCTGGCCAATTTTTCTATTTTTTGTAGAGATGGGCTCACACTTTGCTGCTCAGGCTGGTCTCAAACTCCTGGCACAATCCTCCAACTTCGACCTCCTAAAGGGCTGGGACTGTAGGTGTGAGTCACTGTGACCACTCTATATGCCTTACTGTATTAAAGAACTTTTCTTTTACTCTTAATTTGAACTTGCTAGGACATAAAACAGTAGTTAATTTTACAGGTGTTTTCCTCAGTTATCTGCAGAAATGATCATATAGTTTTTCTTTAATCCTTCAATGTAATATGTATCAATAATTTCCTACTTGGTCTATCCATGTGTTTTAGATATACTAAATTGTGTACTTGATAACACTTTTAAATACATTACTAAATCTGGTTGGTTATTAATTTCATTTAGTGTTTTTTGCTTCTCTGCGAGAATCAGTTTTTTAGTAGAATCCTTATTCAGTTTTGCTAACAAGGTAGCCTTAAATAATAGTTAATAAATCTTTTTTTTTTTTTTTTTTAGATAAGAGTCTTAAGCTGTTGCCCTGGCTACAGTGCCATAGCCTCACAGCTCACAGCAACCTCAAACTCTTGGGCTTAAGCAATTCTCTTGCCTCAGCCTACCAAGTAGCTAGCACTACAGGTGCCCACCACAATGCCCTGGTGTTTTTTTTGGTGTAGTTGTCATTGTTGTTTTAGCAGCCCTGGTGTATGTGACCAGTACCCTACCCACTGAGCTATGGGAGCTGTCTTCTTTGTTGTTTTTTTGAGACAGAGTCTCACTCTGTTGCCAATGCTAGAGTATAGTGGCATCACCCTACCTCACAACAACCAGTAACCTCAGCCTTCTGGGCTCAAGTGATTCTTCTGCCTCAGCTCCTTTTTTTTTTTTATACAGAGTCTTAACTTTGTTACCCCCTGGTAGAGTGCCCTGCTGTCATAGCTCACAGCATCCTCTAACTCTTAGGCTCAAGGGATTCTCTTGCCAGCCAGCTTCCTTTTTTTCTGAGTTTATGAATCTCCATTGGTTTGTTAGTTAGTTGAGGTTCCACATTTGGGCAATACCTCATTACATGCCACAGAAGAATGTTCTTTTTTTTAAATAGGTAAATCTCTTACACTCATTATAGTGTTTTGAGGGGAGAGGGTGTGAGTGTGGTAATGTTAATAATCTGGTCAGATTTTTTAACTCATCCTAAATAAGTTTGGATCGTTATATTCTCACACTGAAATCACAGTTTACCTAAGAGAGGTACCAACAAAAAGCTGAAAACTCACTTCTACACTGGCGTAATCGCACATGGAACACTTAAATGGCTTCTCGTGGGTGTGTTTGTAACGACGATGCCGCACCAATTCTCCACTAGTCACAAAGGCCATGTCACAGTCTGGGCACTTGTGAGGACGAGTACCTAGAGAAAGGAGGGTTAACAGGAAGAGCAAGATCAAGGGCATGGTTTCTGTAGAGTTCATTGTGTGGCACAAAATTGCTGCATGAGATTGGACTCCCATCATACCATCAACTATACTAGCCTGAGGCTTGAGAGTAGCTGGCTAAAATTTCTAACACTAGCCCTGGGATATCAGAACACACACCAAACATTTAGGTACTTGTAATTACCCATTTGAATTTGTTGCCTGTGAATACAAACTTCTTCTTATCCTATTTTGTGACTGTCCTAGTCCCTATGGATCAGAAGTTAATAGAAATGCCATTCTGTTTCAATTCTTGCTAAAACATATAGAGTATCTTTTTATATCTTCATGTTTTATTAAGTATAGAATTAATAAATTAACTGAGGATCTTTCCACATGTCTAATCTTACTCTATCCTGACTATACATATATACAGCCTCTGAGGTGTCCGTATTCTGAAACTCTTTTGTCAAACCAAAAACATACATGTTTCTTTTCTTTTCTTTTTTTTTTTTCCAGTGGTAAGATAGGATTTTATTAGACAGAAAGAAATACAGAAGGAATAACCAGTACCAGAGCTTCTGAGAAGGGGAAGACCCAAGCTGAAGTCTCCCCTAGTTTATTACCTATATAAATTTGTTTTGATAAATTCCAGAGATTTATCAAAGGCTTTACAAAGTAGTATTGCCTTTTATGTGATTTGAACAGGTCATTTTCAAACATCTATGTCTGACAATCTGTAATCTGAATGCCAATTCATCCGATATTTAAACTTTTTTTTTTTTTTGGGCCGGGGCTGTTTGAACCCACCACCTCCGGTATATGCGGCTGGCGCCCTACTCTGCTGAGCCACAGGTGCTTCCCTAACATTTAAACATTTTAACTAATAATATTAATATACCCTCTATATTTCTTTTTTTTTTTTTTTTTTTTTTTAGACAGAGCCTCAAGCTGTCACCCTTAATAGAGTGCTGTAGCATCACAGCTCACAGCAATCTCTAATTCCTGGGCTTGAGCGAGTCTTCTGCCTCCGCCTCCCAAGTAGCTGGAATTACAGGTGCCCGCCACAACACCCAGCCATTTTTTGGTTGCAACTGTCATTGTTGTTTGGAGTGCCCGGGCTGGATTCGAACCCGCCAACTCAGGTGTACATGGCTGGTGCCTTAGCTCGTTGAGCCACAGGCACCAAGCCATTTCTTTTGTTTTTCACCAAAGGAATCTTAGTGTTTTTAATATAACCTCACAAAGCAGCTCCATAACATAAATGATTACTTTATTGGATCTTCTCCAGTCATTTTATATTCTGAATACTGCATTAAAATATCATGTTCAGATAATAAAGGCAATTCAAAGGAGATAAAACTGACAGCACATGGTTATTCAAAAACTAGTGACCATCTATAATTTTGAGTACTGGTAAGAAGTGACAGCAAAGTAATCCTAAACACCAAAACCAAAGGCAGAATGTCTTTGAGAATGGCGCCCCATATACCAGAGGGGATGAAAAAGGCCTGCCTCTGGTAGACATAAACATGGGAATCAGCAAAGTACACACTGCTGGCTCGGCGCCTGTGGCTCAATAGGCTAAGGCGCCAGCCACATACACCTGAGCTGGCGGGTTGGAATCCAGTCTGGGCCCGCCAAACAACAATGACGGCTGCAACCAAAAAAGGGCCAGGTGTTGTGGCGGGCGCCAGTAGTCCCAGCTACCTGGGAGGCTGAGGCAGGAGACTCACTTAAGCCCAGGAATTGGAGGTTGCTGTGAGCTGTGATGCCACAGCACTCTATCCGGGGTGACAGCTTGAGGGTCTGTCTCAAAAAAAAAAAAAAAAAAAAAAAAAAAAAAAGAAAAGTACACATTGCTACGGGGCAAGGATTTCCACTAGGCTGCCCTACATGACCACCTATGTCCCTCTGCTCAAGGTCCATCCTTACCAAATCACCTTTCAATTGCTACAGCATCTTAACATAGGCAAAAGCATTTGGAAAATTAAAAACTGGGGTGGCACCTGTGGCTCAAAGGAGTAGGGTGCCAGCCCCATATGCCAGACGTGGCAGGTTCAAACCTAGCCCCGGCCAAAAAAAAAAAAAAAAAAGAAAGAAAATTAAAAACTGTAGTCCTCACCATAAGCTGATACTCTGGCATACACGTCTGACTCTTGTGGGTTTGGTTAGCATAGATCAGTCCTGCCAAATCAATTCTGGATAACCAGACACGCGGCACTTCTTATTTTCAAAGCTGAGGACTACCCAAGACTGAACTCTTGTGCCAACTGTAGACTCTGGGTGACAATAGTATTGTCCACATGACTTCATCAATTATGACCAATGGACCACTCTGGGGTGGGGGAGGATGTTGAGAGTGGGTAGGCTGTGTCTGTGTGTGGCCTGGGGTATATACATGGGGACTCTGACCTCCCTCTCAAGTTTGCTGTAAAACTAAAACTACTCTCTAAAATAGTCTATTTAATTAAAAGAAAAAAAAAAAGCTGGAGTAAACTGATCAGAATGCTCAAATCAAGGCATACCTGTCTGTCTTGGGAAGTCCTGTCATGGGCCGGCTACTTTTACTAATCATTTGCTCTCTCATAGTGCCTTCAAAGTATCAAATAAAACACATTATTAAATGTCTGAGTAGAAACTAGGGAGATGTTCAAAAGTGACTAACTCACATTATCAAAAATATACACAAGCCAACACCCCCTTGATCATACTCATCTGACAACCAGCACACCATATCAAAAATAAAAGCTATCACATAAAATGAGGTGGAGCATATGGATTGAACTAATGCTATTGTGTATGAGATAGAAAATATGGATAGAAGATAGCTATTCTGCATAAAAAATTGGGTGAGAGGATTTGTAGCTAAGGACCTACAATGAAAACACAAAGAGTTCAGAAGAGAGCCTAGAGCTCCATTGCAGTCTCTCCATTTCAGTGACCTGGAACCTGGCCACAGCCAACATGAAGGTAATATTAGCATATGTGAACATTAAAGCATGGATGACGCTCGAACAAATAAATGAACTGTCAGAATGATGCCTTAAATTTTCCATCCTGAGTTTCATAATTACTTATCTACCTTAAGGTGAAACAACCAGAAACAGAAAAAGTCATGGTTTTTACAAAGGCTAAAAACCTTCCTAATGTTCTTCCTGATAATGCATAGCATTTATTGCCTGAAACTTCTTAGGGTCATTTTTTGTCATTGTTAAAACCTCAACAATACAATGGTTAAAGTCTTAAGGAATTATTCATCATTCATCACAGAGATGGTACCTAAAACATATATACCCATTTTTTTTTTTTTTTTTTTGAGACAGAGCCTCAAGCTGTCACCCTGGGTAGAGTGCTGTGGCATCACAGCTCACAGCAACCTCCAATTCCTGGGCTCAAGCGAGTCTCCTGCCTCCACCTCCCAAGCAGCTGGGACTACAGGCGTCCGCCACAACGCCCGGCCATTTTTTGGTTGCAGCCACCATTGTTGTTTGGCAGGCCCAGGCTGGATTCGAACCTGCCAGGTCATATATACCCATTTTTTAAGAAAGGAAAAAACTGTATTAAAATTGTAATACTCAATATATACCAATAACAAAAGACGAACACAAGTCACATCTGAATACTTCTTATAAGTGCACAGGTCAAACATGACTTGAGTATTACAATTTTTAATATCTTTTTATTTATTTATTTTTCTGCAGTTTTTGGCTGGGGCTGGGTTTGAACCCTTCACCTACAGTATATGGGGCCAGCGCCCTACTCCTTTGAGCCACAGGTGCCAATGTAGTTTTTTTCTTTCTTAAAATGCGTATACATTTTTTTTGACAACCTCTTTTTTCTTTCTTAAAACGCGTATACATTTTTTTTGACAACCTCTGTATAACTTGGATTATTTCCCACTACATTTCCTTTACATTTGCCTATAACTGAGTCCACCTGCTTATAGTAAAATCAAGTTTACAAAAAGGGCACTATAAGAAAGAACAAAAAGTTCCCAATGGGATTAGTTTGAATGATACTAAAAACCCAAGTCTAACTTTGGCTATATTGCAGTGTTTCTTATTCAGCACCTGTATGGGTGTTAAGGTGATTCCTCAGTAGAGTGACTGTTCTGAACGCCCTGCCACAGAGATGGCACTTGTGTGGTCTCTCATCAGTGTGGCTTTTCATGTGCCGATCCAAATTTGAACGCCGTGGACATGTATAACTGCAGAGCTCACACTGGAATGTCTTCTTTACACCTATATGTAAAATAAAACACTTAATTTGCTACAGAGTTTCACAGTATTAAGATTAACCCTAATCTTAAATTTCTACAAATATTTTCTTAAGTTTTTTATAACTAAACCCAATCTAAGTCATAAGGACTCCATATCACTAAGACATTTATTTCTTTCTCCTTAGTATTTAAAAAAGTAATTTTAAAAAAGCATTTACACTGGCTGAAAAAAGAGGTAACCACATAATAATCGTTAACAAAAATACAATTAAAGGCTGAACACTGCAGCTCATGCCTGTAATCCTAACACTCCGGGAGGCTGAGGTGGGTGGACTGCTTGAGCTCGCGAGTTTGAGATCAGCCTGAGCCCGTCTCTACTAAAAATAGAAAAAAAAATGAGGTAAGAGGATTGCTTGAGCTTAAGATTTGGAGGTTGCTGTGAACTATGATGATGCAATGACACGCTACCCAGCGTAACAGCTAAAGACTGTCTCAAAAAAAAAAAAAATACAATTAAAGTACTTAAGTACTTATATATGCACTGTGTTGAATGTGTTATCCAAAATGCTTTTATGAAACTACTATAAATAAACCCATTTTACCTTTCTTTTTAATTTTTGTTGGCTTTGGAGGCTTCATATTACCAACCACTTTCTCTGCATTAACCTCTGACAGCAGACCCTCCTGCTGCTCTTCCTCAAAGTCATAGACAGATACATCCACATCTTTGCCCTCCTCTGTGTAACGCAGTTTGCTTTTTTTGGTTTTCTTTGTTTTTTTGGCTGGTGGCTGATAGTCTGGGTCTTTTTGCCAACTAGGATCTTCCTGAGGCGGAAGTTCCCCTTGTTCTAGTGTCTCCACCTCTCCATTGGCCCCCACTTTCACCACTTGGAACCCCTCAGGCAAAGGTAACGTGTGGCATATCATGGGTTCACTTTCTGCAAGACCCTCTTTAGACACTTCATTCTCATAAGCCCCCTGAAGTTCTTCTACTGAAGTGGTAGCAACAGGTACAGTCACAGGAACAGGTACTTGAACAAGTTGAAGCTCTCCTAAGTTTATGGGCTGTTCCTCCATATTTACAACCTGCAAGGTTATAATCTGGGTATCGTCCACAGCAGCCTCTGCTTCTGGAGCCACTGTACCCTCCATTACTTCAGTCTTCATCTGAAGAAGGGTAGGATCAAGCTGTTCCATCATTACCATCTGTACACTGCTGTTGACATCCTGGACCACCTCACCCCCATCTGTCTGGTTCTGGGGTAAGTGGCAGGTATCTTCTTCCTGGCCCCCTTCCCGGCGTCTCTGGTAAGTCTTTCTTTCCTTTCCTTTAATAAAAGTTTCGGACTCCTCCACAATGGCTTCGACCGCCTCACCTTCCATTTCCCCTTCCTTTGTTAAAGGAGAACACAGATTGTTATTTAAAATAAAGTTCAACTAAATAAAACATATACATTTTAAAACAAAAAAGACCCCTCAGTGAATGAATTAGGTTATCTATCAGTGATGGTGGCTGTTCTTTTAAGCATCTTATTGGCCAATAAATGATTGTTAATATTAAAAAAGACATGTGCCGGCTCGGTGCCTGTGGCTCAACAGGCTAAGGCGCCAGCCACATACACCTAAACTAGTGGGTTCGAATCCAGCCCGGGCCCACCAAACAACAATGATGGCTGCAACCAAAAAATGGCCGGGTGTTGTGGCAGCCGCCTGTAGTCCCAGCTACTTGGGAGGCGGAGGCAAGAGACTCGCTTGAGCCCAGGAATTGGAGGTTGCTGTGAGCTGTGATGCCATGGCACTCTATCCAGGGTGACAGCTTGAGGCTCTGTCTTAAAAAAAAAAAAAAAAAAATTAAAAAAGACATGTGCCTACTGATGGAAAGGAAAAAAATACCACCTAAAGCAGTTTTGCAAAACAAAACCCAAAACTCTGAAACTAACCAAGCCTCTAGATCCAACTACCAATTAATAGGAAATTAGTGACAGAAGATGTTAAATTATACTACAGGGAAAAAATCAGTGAAATCTAGACTGTTGGAAATAACTGTTAAGATTAACTACTTAGGAGGGTGGTGCCTGTGGCTCACTGAGTAGGGTACCAGCCCCATATACCAAGGGTGGCGGGTTCAAACCCAGTCCTGGCCAAACTGCAACAACAACAACAAATAACCGGGTGTTCTGGTGGGCACCTGTAGTTCAAGCTACTCAGGAGGCTGAGGCAAAAGAATCGGCTAAACCTAAGAGCTAGAGGTTGCTGTGAGCTGTGACACCACAGCACTCTACCAAGGTCAACAAAGTGAGACTCTGTCTCTAAACAAACACACACATCAACAAACAAAACAACTACTTAGGGCCGGGCGCGTGGCTCACTCCTGTAATCCCAGCACTCTGGGAGGCTGAGGCAGGTGCACTGCCTGAGCTCATGGGTTCAAGACCAGCCTGAGCCAGAATAAGACCTCATCTCTAAAAATGCCAGGCATTGTGGTGGGTGCCTGTAGTCCCAGCTACTAGGGAGGCTGAAGCAAGGGGATCACTTGAACTTAAGAGTTTGAGGTTGCTGTGAGCTGTGATGCTACAGCACTCTACCGAGGGCTACAAAACGAGACTGTCTTAAAAAAAAAAAAAAATCACTAATTGGTTCCTTCTGCAAATAAAAGACCTTCTGCAGAAGGAAAAACAGAGGAACACCTACAGATCAGTAGCTTTCATGTAGGTTACCTTCAGGAACATTTGGCAAAATCAGGAGACATTTTTGGTTGTTGGTACTACTATCCCAGGGTGAGACATGCTACTGGTATTTAGTGGGTGGAAGCTAAAGATGCTATAAGGCACAGGTCAGTCCTTCACCACAAAGAATTAAGGCCCAAGATATAAACACCACTGAGGTTAAAAAAGTCAATACAAACAAAAGAGACTTAAGAAACAGCAACCAGGGCGGCTCCTGTGGCTCAGCGAGCAGGGCACCGGCCCCATATACCGAAGGTGGCGGGTTCAAGCCCGGCCTCGGCCGAACTGCAAAACAAAAAAATAGCCGGGTGCTGTGGCGGGCGCCTATAGTCCCAGCTACT
>CAUYON010046077.1:0-36556 GCA_963573935.1 Arctocebus calabarensis
GTGCTCTGCCCTCAAGCTTAGGTTTGTTCCAGCAGGACCATCCCTTCCAATGACTTTTTAAACTGAAATTGTTGACGCTTTAAATTTGTGTTATTGGGTCAGCACCTGTGGTTCAGTGGGTAGGACTCTGGCCCCATATACCGAGGGTGGCGGGTTCAAACCAAACTGGCCAAACTGCAACCAAAAAAAAAAAAAAGCCAGGCGTGTGGTGGCCACCTGTAGTCCCAGCTACTCGGGAGGCTGAGGCAGGAGAATCACCTAAGCCCAGGAGCTGGAGGTTGCTGTGAGCTGTGATGTAACAGCACTCTACTGAGTGCAACAAAGTGAGACTTTGTCTCTAAAATATATATATAAATAAAAAATAAATAAATTTGTGTTATCAGTGTCCATACGTGGATCAACATGGCTTCTGTTGCACGTTCCACCAATCTTGTCCTTGCTCAGTCTTTGAACCCTCCAAGTCCAGATATGTCAGCATAAGAATTCTTCAGCCCAAGGCTATGACTAGTGTTTTATTTTCAGAGGCCCAAACTTGAGTTGTTAACAGTTTTGCTGGCTTGGTAAGTGTGTCCCTTTCTTTTTGTACCATATGTGGAACTGAGGGGATTGACTGTCTGCAAGGGTCTTCTTTTCTGGTGTTCCCTTTTCTTTTTGGTCTGGATATTTAGCTAACATAGTATTCTAGAGTTTTTTTTTGTGCCTATCCTTCCACCCTATCCCCCCCACCCAAAGTGAAGAATATAACATCAGAGAGTTCTTAAGCTACAATCACCTCCCTTCTCTGAGAACTGGGTGGTTTCCATGGGAGCACCTCCTATCAGGCCAACATTTCCCCAGGCCTGGACTCCATCTGTTCTTGTACTCCCTCAACCTTCTTTTCGAGAATTACCTCCATAAATTCCCTGGGCACAGCCTCGCAGGCCATCCCTGACTCCCCACCTATAGAAACCATGCCATCCTAAACCGATGTCTGAGATGTATTATGCTGTTCTAGCCATCTCCTTCTCTCCTCTCTATTCCAACTACAATAAAAGACACAGTGAGACATTTTTTTCTGATTATAAAACACATGTTCTCTGTAAATAGTTAAATGATGCAAATTAGAATAAGGAAACTTGAAATAAATAACTAACGTTTGCCTTCTGTATGTAAACATTTACGTATACTTGTACAAACAAAAGATCATATCATGCTTTCTGTTGTTGTCAGAGATGTGATTGTTTTGCTTGTTAGGTTTTGCTCACCTTCTGCTCTTTCTCTATTTTTTAACCCACCCTCCTCCAGGGAACTAATGTTAACAAACTACTAACTATCCTTCTAAATCATTTTCTGTGGTTACATAATCAGAAGAATGGCAAAGGTGTATCCACAGCCTCCCCTAAGGGCATGGTAGGGCGGAGCAAGTTGTACTTCATAGATTCTTCCAATATCACCCATTTTCCTCAGTCTCCAAACTCCTTCCACTGTAGGCTAGGGTTGCAATGACATTTCAAATGCTTGATCAAGTTAAGAGTTTCGTTAGGCAGACTAGCAGACTATTATTGCACTTGCAATGTAGTTAAAGAGACATACTGAAGTCCCCAAATCAGAGTGAGAACATCATGTCAGAGAATTCTGCCAAATACAAATTCAAATTCCTTCCACATTGGCTCAACACCCTTGGAGTCCTTTCCCACACACATTCCCCATGCTTCTGCTGGTAAACATTAGCGAGGATGTTTCATTCTTTTAGATTATAAACTGTCTTCTCCTGAGGCAATCATTCCACCTCTACATATGGGCTGTCTAGGATTCTCATTGGCCTTATGGGCCTAGATGCAATGGGAGCTGCTGGGTATGGGTAGGGTGACCAGTTGTTCCAGTTTGCCAGCAAGTGAGGGAGTTCCTGGTCATGGGATTTTCTTTCTTTCTTTCTTTTTTTTTTTTTTGAGACAGAGCCTCAAGCTGTCACCCTGGATAGAGTGCTGTGACATCACAGCTCACAGCAACCTCCAATTCCTGGGCTCAAGCGAGTCTCTAGCCTCTTCCTCCCAAGTAGCTGGGACTATAGGTGCCCGCCACAATGCCCGGCCATTTTTTGGTTGCAGCCGTCATTGTTTGGAGGACCCAGGCTGGATTTGAACCTGCCAGCTCAGGTGTACATGGCTGGCACCTTAGCCCACTGAGCCACAGGCACCAAGCTAGGGTCATGGGATTTTCAATGCTAAAACCAGGAAAGTCCAGGGCAAACTGGGGCAAGTTGGTCAATGTAGATGTGCATCGGAGAGACCAGGTATTACCTTGTAGGGCACCTGCCCCAGGTGCAGTTACTGAGAGCATTTTATGTAGGTAAAAGCTAGTTCCTTTTTATTGGGAAGGAAGAAAAGGAACCCTTCCTTTAATGGAGATTCAAGCAAATGATGTTCCAGGTTCTTACCTTTTGTCCATGTCTGTTCAAATGTTCTCATCCCTGGCCTCAGGGTCCCAGTCCTCCCCACTAATGCCCTTATAGTAGCCTAAGAGACATGGTGGGATTGAGCAAGTCCCCAGAGCTCTTCCTACCCCCACTGCCACTATACTCATACCTGGGCTTAGCCCTCAGCCTACCTCTTCTAGGACCATAGGGGATGAAGGACCCTTTAATGTTGCTGCAGAGACTTCTGATTTTCCAGACATATGCTCAACTGCATGCTCATGGTATGTAATTTCTCTTTTTCTCTGTACACTCTCTAAGCCCTAAAAAGATGCCAGATGCCTCCATAATATTTATTATTTCAATTCTGCCATAAGAAATTAATGTCACAGCCTCATGACCATCCTACATCTCTCCCTTTCCTTATAGTTCCCTACTTTGTTCTGTCCCCCAGTAATAACTTGAATGACTGAATATCACAGGTTATTTGTATTTTATTTTCACTCAGCAAGTGAAATGGAATATTCACTCCTTGCACATATGACCAACCCAATTCCAGAGTCTCATTTTGAAAGCATCTTTTCTGGGGTCATTTCTGGAATCAATTATTAGCCAACTCCCAAAAGAAAACAGATGGCACACTTAAAATGGGATAATTCCAGATGGGAAAACAGATAAACTCTTTATGAAGTGTGGGTGTAAGGGAATCACAAGGATGGTGTGGTTGCCTGAAGATAGTAGAATCTGAGCACTTTCCATGCCTAAGACCGAAGAGACGGGGAAGAGAGAGAAATTTGGAAGGAGAAAGAATTGAATAGGGTCAGTAACTTGGGAGAAGCAAGGAAGTTTTTGTCCAGGGACATGGCTGGTCTAGGCTGCCATCCTGAGAGAGGATCTCATTCTCTTTCTTCCTCCTGATTTCTCCTGCAGTGCTCCCTATTGGCTGAACCTAAGCGGAAATCAGGAGCGAAGGGAATCCCATTGACATAATCCCTGCAGGTTGTCCACTCAGAGCAGATTATAAAGTGCAGATAGCAGTAGACATTCAGACTTAACAAGGAGCAGGTTGTCCATTCAGAGCAGATTATAAGTAGAATGGAACTGCCAGGGCAAATGACAGGGATCCCATGCAACACGTTTCTCCCGGCTGCTGCGTGTCTGTTTTTATGTGACTCATTCCAGCTATTTCGGTCTTTTTTCATAGGAAAAATTAGTTTTCTTTTTTCACCTTTAGTTTGATGATGAATGTACCCGATATCATTCTTTTGATCTTATATTCTACATTGACTGGTTATTTCCAGTCACTGCTTTCTTTTAGTTTTCATCTCATTTTTGCTATTTGCTCAACTTGATATTCACACACCCCCAATTCTTTTTTTCTCCTTATTAAGTTGGAAGTCTACTACAAAGTTTCTTTCTGCTGATTGTTATTTCCTATTTTCAACATAGTATATATCATGCCTGAGTACTCTATAAAAACAAAATATCAACTCACTTCCTAGATGGTTTCTACATTTATTTTGCACCAAACATGAAACTTTACAATAGTTTTACCTGCTTTGTCTCCTCATCACAACCCTGCTCCACAACATCTAGCTTTGAAAGAGATAGTTCAGCATTTTCAGTCTCATATTTTTTAGGCTTTTCTTTGCAACGTGTCTAATTTAAGAACCCAATTTAACACATATTACACATTCCCTCCCATTCCACCAGTACTCATTTAGATTTTACTACCTATAACTTTAGGTTCTTGTCTCCTATCATCTTCTCCATCTGGAGGTCTCTGTTTTGATTCATTTATTTTTTAGTTGTTACTGGGTTTTTTGGTTGTTGTTGCTTTTGCTGTTAGAATGATTTTCTTAGTATCTTGTACAGGTGTGGTGTGTGGGCCACATACATATTTTCATATCTACAAAAAACCCCCTTCCCCCAAGCAAATTATTCTGTCCAGGTCAGGTATTTTTGAGTTGCAGTCTTTTTTTTCTACCTATATATGTTCTTATAGTGACTTGTAGCTTCCAGTGTTGTGAAGGTGAACTTTAATGCACCCTTGTTAAGTCTGATGGAGGGTAAACAGGTGGCAAGGAACTGGCTAAGGTAAGACAGTGGGAACTGAGCTGTAGCTAGGAAGCAAATCGTGGTTAGGAACTGTTTCCTCATGGGAACATGCAAAGGAAAGAGTTCCTAGTGACTTTTAACTGACCTAGAGTTCATTACCATCTAATTAGCATGCATGGTTGGAGCTTTGTTAAGGATTTTGGGAAAGGTGTATGCATAGAATGGAAAACTGTTATGTAACCATCTTCCAAGATGTAAGGGGTCATATAACCCCAACATGTCAATCACCCCAGAAGCTGAAAATCAATAACCAATCAAGCCAGAAGAAGGACGGGACAAACCAGTAAGAGTCTAAAAGGCAGTGTGCGCTCAGACTTTGGTCTGGTCTCCATTGGTGGAGTCTGGCCTTCTCTTGAATGCCTTTTCACTTTGTGTAGATTTCTTTACTTTCATTCTTTCTTTTATGTGATAAACTGTGTAGAGCTGCTTTGTGTCTGACCATGTCATCATCGGCTCTACTTTTATGGTACTCATTTTTGACGTTAGGAACCAGGGGACCAGGGAATATCCAGACAGATCTGATGCTTGGATTCTTTCCCTTTTGGTCTAGAAGCTTGACAATTATCTTCTTAAATTTGGAAATAAAAGATAGTATAAGGATATGTCTTGGCTACATGGGTTTTATAAAAATTAAAATTAGTTCTTCTTGGAGCTTGAAGAATCCTCTCACATGGAGACACAACATTTCACTTCAAAGTTACTGCTTTCTGTCTCTGTTCATTTATTTTGCAAAAACATCTAGTATTCAGATTCAGTCTCTCAAATCTATCCTTCAGGTCTTTGATGTTTTCCCTAAACACTTTTATCTTTGAATTTTTTTTCCTTCATGTTTGCTTCATGTTTTGAATCATTGCTTCCATTTGATCTTTGGGTCACATGTTCCCTCCTTCAATTCTCTTACAGAATTTTAAATTTGGAAACCCAGTTCTCCTAAGTCCTCTTGTTTTCATTTTTCTTTGGTACTCTTTAAATGGTCTTGTCATTATGTTTCCCCCAAGGCTTTTGGCTGTCGGACCATCAGTCCTATGATGACTCAGTGCCTTGTGTTGAGAGCCCTGGTCGCTTTCCCTCTCTCGGGCTACTGAGCCTGCAGCTGTGCTACTATTGCCTTTTGTCTATTTGACTGGATACTGTGAAGCTTTGCCCAGATCCTTTCTTGGGGATCATTACATGTGTCTCCCAGCTGCTGCCAGCTTCCAAGCACATCTCTCAGTGGGTGTGGGAATTGGTTTTATCAAAATCTTGGGACGCCCATGGCCAAAAACTTTCTGGTACAAGGACGATCAGGGATAAAAGGTCCTTTTGGCTCAATTTGGGACCACTCTGAAGGTTTGTGTTAGATTCAAGCTTCCACAGGATTTGCCAGTTGAAACAATACTGAAGATCAGATTTTTTCCTCTGCTCCTTCCTGTCCTCATTCCTTGGTTATAGACACATTTCCCAAGAGTTCTCTCCAGTAAACCTTCTGCATGCAACTGTTCATCTCAGAGTCTGTTTCTAGGAGTCCATTTGAAGACAACTATTTATCACTCTATGTCCTGTTGGGGCATAGTTCTCCAAATAGGGTGGAGTTTGGGGAGACCAGAGGAATGGCAGAATTGTTGGCCTCTGCTCCTTTGGGGTGGTCATGTACAGGTGGTAAGTTGCTGGTCCCTTCCAGGGCCCCAGGATAACCTATGTGCTCCTTAGTTTTCTTAGCTGCAAAGGCCTGGACTCAGGGGAGGAACTTAACTGCTTGACCTTTCAGTTCTTTGCACCTCCTCTGCGGCCACAGGTGTCATGGGCTGAGCTTTGCTTTAGGATGTTTATTAGTTTCCAAGGGCTGCCATGACAAGTCCGCACAAGCTGGATGGCTTCATAAAATACAAACATACTTTCCCAGTTCTGGAGACCAGAAGTCTGAGATCAAGGTGTGAGTGAGATCACAGATCCTGTGCATTCTAGGGGAGAATGCTTCCTTGTCTCTTCTAGCTTCTAATAGCTGTTGGTCTTCCTTGGATTCCTTGGCTTGTGGCCACATTGCTCTAATTGACTTAATCTACAGGGTCCAGGGATTTCAGCACTGATATATCTTTTGGGTGGGGGCCACCAACCCCAGCAATAGAGTATAAGGATCTTCTCAGAGGAAGCTCTTTCCAGTAAACTTGATGTTTAAATTCTTTCCCTCTGACAGTCTCCTTAGAGAACCCCAAGGGGTCACTGTCTTCTTCTGCTTTCCCAAAACCCATACACAGCAAGTCCTGTGCCAGGCCTAGGAAAGACAGAAGCAAACACTTCCTAGGAGTGGTCTAGCAACTCCAGACTCAGAAAAGGTCATTGATAGTAAGATTGGAGAAGCTGAGAAAAAGTAGAAAGCACATGTCATCAGATTAATCAGATATTCTACTTCTTAGTTCTCACCTCTCCTCATGCAAAATAAAGTGATATTAAATTAATATCATAAAGAATAACTGAAAAAGGCTGAATCTATAAAAAGAGAAGCCTATTCCTCAAAACATTCTAGTATAGTATATGCTTCTTGATATAATCTGTCACTAGTTATTTGCCACTACAACTGTTTAAATAAAAAAGAATACAGGTAACTTAATAGGTAAGAGTTTTATTATAATTTAAATGACAAAAAATAGGACAAATTAAAAATAGGGGAGAATAAAGAGTAGGGGTTTTTTGGCATATTTTTGTCTAGGGGACATTTCCTGATTTCAGTTTCCTTGATAAGCACCCACTGATAAATGGAAGGCAATGTTATGTCATTGGATGACACTTAATTACCCCCAGGAAAACTACCCTTCCTCTTGTGCCTTTGAACTCCATCTAGAAAAGCAACATGTAGCACATTTAGTTAATGACCATAGGATGCCACTATTATATCACTTAATGGGAATAGAATCTGCTATAACCTTCCTCATTAGTGATGCTCGGGGAAAGGTTAGTCATTCTGAAGTCACTCCCCATTGCTGTTAAGAGATTTTATAGTCCGTGTAGCAAATGGGAGTGCTGGTCAGAGAGTGTGGATGTGAGTCCCTCCCTCCAATGCCTTCTTTACTTTTCTGTCTCTCCTAATATCTGCTTTAAAAAAAAAATTTGTTTTTTGTTTGTGAACACTCTAATTAAAAGAAAAAAAATGTTCAGGGCAATTTTACCAAGCTCCATGACAAATAAGGATTTGGGGATTTGAGATAAAAACATAAGAATAGAGCCTACCAAAATCACTAATTTTAATGTACTACATAGCTCATTAAACTATAGTGGGCAGCAAGCTAAAAAGAACTTTTTTTTTGTCCAGGAAATAATATTAACTTACAACAAATAGTTTGTATAGCTTCCCTGGCATGTCTGACTACAAAAAGGGTGAAAGGAACTCAAGGTTCTTTCCATGAGCACTTTCCAGGAACACTTGTATCAATGCAGATGGTTGCCACCTGTGGTCAAAAAGACAGACATCAAGAGTTGAAAAAGATAAGCTTTAGCAAATGTTTCATAAGCAACATTCATGAATAAAAGCTCTGTTTAAAAAATGAAACTACCGTAGGTGTGTTCCCAGTAATTGCCCTCCCTCTACCCACCAATGTACATAATTATGATTCAATAAAATTATTAAAAAAAATAAATAAAAAAATAAAACTGAAAAATCAAAAAAAAAAAATAAAAATGAAACCATATGATCCAGCAATCTCACTACTGGGTATATTATTATACAAAGGCTATGAAATCAGTATATGAGAGATGTCCATAGCAGCACTATTCACAATAGCCACGACGTGCACTTGACCTAAGTCTCCATCAACAGATGACTTGATAAAGAAAACAAGTTATGCTACTTGAGAGGCTGAGGCAAGAGAATTGCCTAAGCCAAGGAGTTGGAGGTTGCTGTGAGCTGTGATGCCATGACACTCTACCGAGGGCGATGACTTTAAGACTCTGTCTCAAAAAAAGTAAGCAGGTTATGTAAATACAATGGAGTACTATGTAGCCTTAAAAAAGAAGGACATCTTGTCACTTGGGGCATGGATGAACACGGAGGACATTATGTTATGAGATATAAGCTAGACACAGAAAGACAAACACAGCATAATCAATCTTATATGTGGAATCAGGAAAATCTGAACTCACAAAAGCAGAGAGTAGAATGACCAGGGTCTGGAGGGTGAGGGGACTGAACAGGGAGGTGTTGGTCAAAGAATACAAAATTTCAATTAGCTGGTGGTGCACAGCGGCTCACATCTCTAGTCCTAGTGTGCTGGGAGGCCAAGGTAGGTGGATTGCTTGAACTCAGGAGTTCCGTACCAGCCTGAGCAAGAATGACATCCCATTTCTACTAAAAATAGAAAAAAAACTAGCTTGACATGGCAGCAGGTGCCTGTATTCTTAGTTACTCAGGAAGCTGAGGCATGAGGAACTCTTGAGCCCAAGAGTTTGAGTTTGTTGTGATCTATGATGCCATGGCTCTCTAGCCTGGGGCAACAGTGTGAGATTCTGTCTCAAAAAAAAAAAAAATTCACTTAGCAAATTCAGAAAGAAGAATTTCAAGATCTATTATACAACACGGTAACTATAGTTAAAACCAATGCATTATATACTTGAAAGTCACAAAGAAAATAAATTTTAAATGTTCTCACTACCAAAAAAATAAATAAACCTATGAGGTAATGCAAGTATTAATTAGCTTGATGCACAATGTATCATATTTTAAAACATCTTGTTGTACATGATAAATACATATAATACGTACAAATTTTGTCAATGAAAAAAATTAATTAGTCAAAAAAGATAAGTTTTGCTTAGCATTAGTTTATATAACAGCATGGCTTGGCCCCTATAGCTGGCATGGATAAGTCAATTTTCTAAGCCTAGAGAGGTCAGGCATGACAGCTCACACCTGTAATCCTAGCACTTAAAGAGGCTGAGGTCAGCGGATCCTTTGAGTTCAGGAGTTTGAGATCAGCCTGATCAAGAGCAAGACCCCGTCTCTAATAAAAATAGAAAATAATTAGTCTGGTATGGTGGTGGGTGCCTGTAGTCTCAACTACTTGGGAGGCTGAGGCAGGAGGATTGCCTGAGTCCAGGAGTATGAGATTTCTGTGATCTAGGCTGATGCCATTGCACGCTAGCCTGGGCAACAGAGACTCTGCCTAAAATGAAATAAAACAAACAAACAAAAAGCCTACAGTAATGCCTACCCCACAGCAGGTATTAGTTTAAGTACTCTCTGAATAAAAGTGATGAATGGATTTTGCTGACTGCCATAGGATAGAACAAATACAGAGGCTCATAGTACAACTTCCCCTTCGGTAGTTATCAGCCAATATCTTGCAACAAATGCCGCTGAAAGGCTAATTTTACCCGGTCACATGTTTAATGACTTAAGACCGCCTCCTTTTTCAAGTTGCTTATAACTCACTGGGAAAGACAAGTTCACACATGTAAGCATAAAGTGACAGCAATGTAGAACCTGTCTTGGTAGAGACAGAAGGGCAGAGGACGTATATGTAAGCTTGATTTCTCAGAAGAAAACTACTGGAAGGAGAGGGAAGGAGTCGAGGGCTTCAATCTCCAGAGAGCTGCATGTACAGGAAGGCAGCAGCAGACTGGTCCCTGGGGGGCTGTGGGGAGGTTCTAGGTGGGCTCCGTCCCCTCCGGGGTACCACACCTTCCTCTCCCCTGTTCCTTGCCAACCTTTATCACTTGATGGGATAATTCAACTAATTCATCTTTTACTTGATTTTATTTTGTTTTCTTCTTAAATTCTTTTTTTTCTGGCTTATTTTAAATTCTTCCATATGTGTCAGTGACCTTCTATTGGATTCTACGTCTTTCTTGGCTTTGTGTTTCCCCAAGGTCAGGCTACTGGAGCCTTCCATCTGCTACGTACAGCCCAGGACTTTAAATCCTCCATCCAACCTTTCAGTTTACCACAGTTCCTCCTCTGTCATATCAATCAGTTCCCAGAGGTGCCATCCCACTCTGTTCTTCAGTGAAGCTCCAACTCCACACACCAATGTTTTTCAGAGCGATTATGGAGACCAAATTTTGCTACTAAAGCATCTTATTGAGTCTCAGCCTTAAAGTATGTCTCTTAATGAATACGAAAACATTTTGGTCAAAACTATTTCTTCCAGTTTATTTCAAATGAATAAAAATGATTGGGAGAATATATGTCAAAATGTTGAGTTTGGGTGGTGGGAACACAAGTGAATTTTATTTTCTTCTTTTTTTCTTCTATAGGAAACATGTATTTTTTTATTAAGCAAATGAAAAATATAGTATAGATCAAACTGTGAGACTCACGCTGTGCCCATTCAGACGTGTCTAGGAATGTTTTAGAAAACTGATGAAAAAAAGCAAACCATCACCATCAGAGAAAAATGATATTTCCAAGAGCAATGTGGTAGATGTCATCTCAAACTTGCTCTGTGCCGTAGACATGCGGCCTGGGTCTAACTGAAAAGAGCTTCTTCACCAGATGTAGTGGGACATTCTGCTTTGTGCTTTCTCAGCTGAGATTGCAGAGACCAAACATGTCTTGGTACCCTGAGGGCCATGGGCAGCATTGGCACTTGGTGGGTTTAGGGGTGCAGGGATGGTCTATGGTGCCTGGTGGAACCACAGAAGTGGGCAAGGAAACATCAGATAGGACAGATGGCAGGCCACCAACAGTATTCTGGTGGGACCACAGAGCCACTAGACCAGTGGCAGTAGAAATTTTTCAGATCCTATGTGACACTGCCTTGAAACTCTCCCCAAATGTATAAAATAGTATATGACTGAACACTGGAGATCTTGCTTATGAAGATGGATCCAAGAATTGCCACAGTTAGTTTGATTAATTACTGATACTATGATCCTATCTTTATGGACAATGTGAGAGGTTGGGAGAAATCAGGATTAAATTTTTCAAAAAAAAATTGTTGTGTCTACTATGTTCTCAGCCTAAGATGTACGTAGTGATATACAAAGATGAGTAAGCCCAATTCTTGACTCCAAAAACTCACATTCTAGCAAGATGTCTCAGACAGTTAGGAGCTGTACAGTATCTTAGAATCTTAGATGACATGGTTATGACTGAGACATACCAAGCCTGGGATAGTTAATCAATAAACATAGTAGAACCTCTGTGCCTGACCACATCCCTACACTGACCACCTCCGTAAGTTGACCTCAATTTCATAGACTGGACAAGCAACACATATGCATATCAGTATAGTAGGCCCAGTTCCTTATGGTGACCACCTGTGTATGTTGATCAGTTTGTTACAGTCCCTTGGGTAGTCAACTTAAAGAGGTTTTACTGTAAATGCAAATTATTGGGTGGTCGATGGACTGTTGAATCAATAAATGTGAGATGAATGTTAGAAATAATATATGTCATAAGACAGATGAAGCATAGTATCCATGGAGACTTTACCTCTTTTATGTTTACATGGATAGAACTGAAAAATATACTTCTTAGTAAAGTATCTCAGGAATGGAAAAGAAATATCCAATGTACTCAGTACTACTATAAAACCAATTTATAATCACTCACACTTTCATATGAGAGATGAATCACAACTATAGCCCAGGATGAAGGAGGGAAAGGAAGGCAGATGGGAAGGGAGACAGGTGGTTCGATAGAGGGAACCCCGATGGTGGGACCTTGCCTATGAAGCATATTGCAAGGGTACACGTCAAATCTACCAAGTATTGAACACAAATGTCTTAACACTGTGATTAAGTAAATGATAGATCCATTTTCCAAACCCCATAGTGAATATGGACTTTAAAAACTATAAAGAGGTTTGATTAAATTATGAAGAATGTTAAAAACAAAACAATTTGAATATTCAAAAAATTAAATTAAATTAAATTAATAAAATAGTAAAAAAAAGTCCAAAGCTAAAAAAAAAAAAAAAGACAGTTGAAACAGACTGAAACAGCTGTAACCATATTGAAGTAACTATGAAATGTTCTTTGGTAAGCGATATCTATATATTTCATACAGTAGAGAATGGCTTCAGTTACTAAATGTGAAAGTGTGCTCATAAATATCAAATGAAATAGGAACGATGGAACCATATTCTCAGGAATCAAGATAAGAAGTTCAATGGTAAAGAAGAGAGAGGAATAAATACTGCCTGGGAATTATGAACCCCAGCCTTCTGAGGTCCGACAATCATGGCATAGTTCTTCAGTGACATAGGAAGCGAGAGTGTAAGTAGCTCCGACAGGCAGAGGGGCTGGGGGAGGACTCTGAGCTGCCCCTCCAGGACAGCAGGCTCTTTTCCCTTTTGCCAAGAACCACGCGTTCTCACACTGATGCTGCCACATGAATTATCTGAGAGCAGCTTATTGCTTCCCTAAACACTAGCACCTCCAGCAGCAGCGTTCAAGGAATGGTTCTTAAAGAGATGCCAAGTTGAGGCGTGAGTTTCTCTTGTGTGGGTTTCTGGAGCCCTGGCAGGTAATTCAATCAAATTCCACTCTCCACCTGTCCCATTTTCCTCTCACCCTTGCCCTAGCTGCCAAGAAAGAAAGATAAATGGAAACCAGCACTAACTGAAAACTATTTGGAGTACTACATTCTCATCACAGGTTGCTTTAGCCTAAGCCCCCTGGATCTGGATGGTTTGGGGTCAAAACCAGTCCCGGGTTTCTCTGAGGATGACGTAGACTCCACCTGTTTCATGTATTTCTAGTCTAATGGTCCAAGGTAGATGCAGTGTGCCTCCTGGACCAGGGGCAGGAATCAGGTGGAATTGTGTCAGCCTCAAAGAGTCCTTGTTTAGACTGTCTTCAACTTCTCTGCCACTGTAAACACCCACAGAGTGTTAATGGCCATCCTTAGAAGATGACTTCTAGAAATGAGTGCTGTGCTGACAGAGATAAGCAAATGGGAGGAGATTGATGAGAGTAGCATACTTTTAATAAAGTCCTCCTTGACTCATTCATTTAAACATCGAACAAATATTTTTAAATACTTACTGTTTGCCAGATCTATAACAAGTAATGAGGCCAGAATTATGAAAAAATTCAAACTCTCACCTGATGAAGTTCATAATACACATTCCAATCAGTGAAGTTATTACAGGGCAATGTTCTGTACGAGAAACCAACCACTGACTAACTCTTCCTGGGGAAGTCAGGGAAGACCTCATTTATAGTAATATCTGACCTGATGGTTGAAGGGTACACAGGCATTTACATGTCCAACAAGGGGAGAAAATCCACGAAGGGGGAGAGAATATGAAAAGACTAAATAAAGCACAATGCAGTTCTCATTCACAGACTGAAAAATTAACATTAAGTGCTATAAGGATTTTGTACTACAGAATTGTGAAGAAATGAGACTGGGAAATTAGACACCAGATCAAACTATTCTGTGCCCTGTAAATAATGGTGGGTGAGAGAGGCATTCATGGATATTAAGGAGAGAGGTGTAATCAAATTTGCATTTTATGATGATCATTTAATAGTTATGTAGAACAAGACATACAGAAGAGGCAGGGACGACTTTATGAGGCTCTCGCCATAGCCAAGTGGGAGATGAGCAGTGTCTGCAGTTGGGTGTGGACAGGTGGGGGAATGAGAGGCCTGTGGATAAGGGAAGAGAACATGACCAGAGTTGTGGATTCTTTGTTTCTTACTGTTTTCACAACTTTATGATATTCTCTTACCCTTCTGAATGTCAGTTTGACACTTTGCTAAATGAGAACAGCACAAGCCCTACCTTCTTCGTGGGATTATTTGAGGATAAAAATGAGACGGTGAATGAAAAAGTACTTAGATGTTTTAGGAAGTGCTATACAAGGGCTAGGGATGACTAATACTATATAGGAAATAATATACACAGTGTAAACCCAGACTTAAGAACGAAAAGTGCTTAATTTTCTCTCCAAATAGGGGTCAGCACACCTGTGTCATCCTGCTCCCTTAAGATGGTAGGACTTTTAGAAACCACCGGAAATTCTTGATGCCGTCATCCTAGAGTTATTGGTTTTAAAGAGCAATGGAAGCTTAGGCTATGCACATTACTGATGCTTTCCCAGTCCTGCAAAGACCATATCAAGGGTGATGATGCTGATGAGACCAAGGATGGAGATAGCTCCCCTCCCCACAAGGCAGTGTCTTCCACATAGAGCCTATAAAGCCAGGTACTCAGGCATGAGTGTGCATGGGGTATACCTCAAGCTCCCCCATTCCTCATGACTGTGCAGGAAAAAATTTAAAAAGGAAACAGTTGGACACTCAGACAAGAGGACACATAAAAACAGGAATTAGTTTTCTTTTCATAAGAAGAGAGATCACAGATTTCTCAGGTGGTCTACAGTGGGAAGTGTCACCAGGTAAAAGATGAAGTCAGTGAAATATCTTTTCAAAACTTTAATTTCCATCTTTAATTTTTCCTCTTCCTGTCTAGATGAATGTACTTACAGGTAGCTACCTTGTCTGTAACTCTGAAAGAAGAAAGTATTACACGGAATGGCTGGGCTGGAAAAAGACTTCTGGTTAATGGCAATGATGTCATTATATGATTCTAGACACAAAGGCCCTGAGAGCGGAAGTGACTTGATATTATATACTCACACATTCAGCTGTATGGATTAGTGGCTGTGAGGTGCGTTTCTGAAATGGAAAGAGATTGAGAGCTTGTCAGTCACCTGCCATGGCTGCAGCCACCCTCCTTATTCATGAGAGAGATCTGTGCACACCAAGAAAACACCACACCAAGAAAACACATTCTTTATTATTAGGTGAGGCCCGTACATGAATGGCCCCAGTTCTTTACTTCTCTCTGTACACATTTGTCATGCAACCTTCCAATGCTTTCTTCTTTCCTTTCTAATTGAGGTGAGTAGAGTTAACCATTTTAGTGTACAATTCAGTGGAATTTGGTATGATCACAGTTTGCGTGACCACCACCTATATCAAGTTCTAAGACACTTCCGTCATGTACCAACCCCCCCAAAAAATCCTATGCATATGAAGCAACCTTTGGCAATCACTGTTTGCTTTTTGTCTCTATTAATTTACCAGTCTGAATGTTTCATATAAGTGGAGTCATGCAAGTATGTTTGGCTTTTTATTATTTAACATGTTTTCAAGGTTATTCACACAGCTGGATGTATCAGTATTTTATTCCTTTTCATGACTGAATAATGTTCTGTTGTCTGTTTATTCATTTACTGATGAGCAGTTGAGTTGCTTCCACCTTTTGCCTGTTGTGAGTAGGAATGCTATGAATATTCTCGTACAAATGCATATTCGAATTCTTTCTCAGTTCATTTGGGAATATACCCAGGAGTGGAATTGTTGGGTCATATGGTAAACCTATGTTTAACTTTTTTGAGGAATTTCCAGACTGTTTTCCACAGCCACTATACTATTTTACATTCTCACCAGCAGTTCATGAGTGGCTTGATTTCTCCATGTTCTCATCAACACCTATTTTGAGCTTTCTAAGATAGCCACCCTAGTGGGTGTGAGGTAGTTTCTAGGGTAGTTTTGATTTGCATTTCCCTAGTGACTAACAATGTTAGTCATATTTTCACTTATTGTTAGTAATATTTATATATGTATATATTTTTAAAATGTTTATTCAAGTCCTTTGCCCATTTTAATTGGTTTATTTGTCTTTTAGGTCTTGTGCTGTATGCATTCTTTATGTTTGGAATGCTAGACTTTTATCTGATACATGATTTATAAATATTTTCTCCCATTTTGTGGGTTGTCTTTTCATGTTCTTGGTAGTGTCATTTGATGCGCAAAAGTTTCTAATTTTAATATTCAGTTTATTCATTTATTTCTTTCGTATAGACTTTCAAGGTCAGAGCTAAGAATTCATTGCCAAATCCAACCTTATACAGATTTATCTTTATGTCTCTAAGAGTTTTATAGTTTAGCTTCTACATTTAAGTCTTTGATTGATTTTGAGTTAATTTTAATTTTTATGTGTGGTGTAAGGTGGGAATCCAACCTCATTCTTTTTTGCATGTAAATATCCAGTTGTCTCAGCAATTTTTGTTGAAGATACTGTTCTTTCCCCATTGAATGGCCTTAGTACCCCTGTCAAAATCAATTGAACAGAGATACTTACGGTTTTTCAATTTCTTCTCACTGTTCTGCATGTTTACCTTTATGTCAGCACCACACTTTTTTGCCCACACCCTTCCCCTTCCGTGAGTGACCTCTTCTGCCCCATAGCAATAAGCTATGCCATATGGCTTGTTTTGGCCAATAAGTGTGTGGACTCAAACAGGATTCTGCAATGAGCTTGCACTGGGACTTGTGTCATGCCTCTGTCATTGCTGTGAGAACATGCCCACCCTAGCTGTCTGAAAAATGAGATACATGAAGCAGATCCAAGTGGCTCAGTTGCCCTAGTAAAGGAACACTACATCAGGTGACCAGTTTGACAACCCTCAGACATAGGAGCAAGCCCAGCCATCATCAGCAAAGTTCCTGGCTCGTTTCTTGTTAACTGTAGTCTTGCCTGATTTTGTGGTTGACCCTTATGCAGCAGAAGCTCACCAACATATTAGCTGAAATTTTTCCTTCAAGTTCAGAAGGATCTCTGGCTTTAGTGGGCTGGTCATATTCAGGGTTCCCTCCTCCAGGAAGCTTCCTTGGTTTCTCCTTGGCTTGGAAAGTGGGAGGTGGGGTTCAAGTGGGAATTTTGTCATTGAAACTGTCCTTGTCATCAGATAGATGTGTACATGGATTCTATTTCTACTACATGCAAGCTATATGGCTTTGGGAAAATTACTTCCTTTCTCTAATACTCAGTTCCACTTTCTGTAAAGTGTGGGCAAAATATTTGTTTTAAGGATTTATTGTGAGTATTAAATAAAATAAATGTATATTAGACATTCAGCACAAGGCTTGGTAAATGGTAAAGACATTTGCTAGTTATTTTGTTATTGCTGCTGGTGGTGGTGTTATTTTTGTTGTTCTAAGAGACAGAATGCCTCTCCAGGGAGAGGTGCTTTAGGTCCATGTTACAATAGCACAATAGTTTTCAGAGACTAGGAGCCCAGTGCAAAGTATGTGAAGGGGTGGCCAAGCACTATTAGCGTTTGTGGAAGAGGACAAGGGTAGCAGAGTTAAAAAAGATGCAACCAATAGGATGATAACTGCTTTAGAATGATCCTTCCTTAAATGGAAAACTGCATTCTCTGACACCATGGTCCATGGGATCATTAACCTTGACCACCAACACTTCTCTTTCCACAGTGAAATGGAAAAGGTGAGTAAAATACCTGGACATAGGAATCTCTGCCACAATTTTCATTTCAAAGACTGAAGAATTGGAAATAAAAATATGTCTTTGAACACTACTTGATGTTTTATGTATCAAAGCTTACAGCCAACTTCTTGGGCCCTTGGGTAAGATGGACCTTTAAAGGGACACACAATGGCTGACACTACAAAGATTTGTAGTGAGTGATTATTGAACTGGATTTCCCTCTAGTTTGAGAAAACGAGGATGTAGACAAATAGGAGACTGGACTGGTGGGAATGCAAAATAGCAAAACCACCCTAGAAAACAGTTTGGAGTTTTCTTTATGTCTTTAAACATATACCACCCTACCATCCAGTCACTGCACTGCTAGGTACTTAAGAGAAACAAAAGCTTTGTTCTCATGTAAACCTACATGCAGACATTTACAGCAGCTGTGTTCATAATTGCCCCAAAGTGGAAAAAAACAAATGTCCATCAACTGATGAATGGATGAACAAATGGTGGTACATCTATGCAATGGAATACATCAATAAAAGAAGAATAAGATACCGACATGGACAACATAGTAAGAATTTCAAATCTCTTATGCTAAGTAAAAAAATCTAGACTCAAAACACTAAACACTGTTATGATTCCATTCAGATGGTATTCTGGAAAAAGTGAAACTATCTGGGCAGTAATCAGATCCATGGGTGTCAGGACCAGAGGATAGGAAAAATGCTGATGGCGTTTTATACCGCATGAAGAGAAACAGGAGTGCTCAGTCACGAGTGAGGGTGCCTTGTTCTTAGTCTCTACCGTTCACATCATGTGTGGAGAATCCTTTTAATTGACCTGACTATACTGAACGGAGATCTTTGGTAAACCGAAAAAGGAAAAATAGCAGTCTACAAATAATGACTTTTAATTAGTGGTAAAATGAACAGATTGTATTTTAATTAGAAAAGAAAAAATTAAGGCAAGAAAACATGAGTTCTCAAGTAACTGTACTATAGTAATATTTGGAAGGGCTCTCCATGAAGAAGAGTGAAGTCTAGGCGGTGTCAGACATCCCAGCAATCCTGCCGCAGGTGCCTTGGAAGTAACGTGGAGGCTGGTAACCGGGTGAGTGAGCAGAATGGACTGCTCACGGGGGCAGAGACAGCGCTAACTGATTCCTGAGATCCCTTCCAAATATGAGCATACTTCAATTCTAGATCATTCCTTTGCTCACTAAAGTTACAAAATTTCTGCAGCTATAAAATTTTCATTTCAACAATTCAGTGATGTTACACCTCAAGCAGAAATTAGAATCTAAAGTGAATGCGTAAGGCAAAATTTTTCTTGAAAATTCTGCAGGAAGGTGCCATGATGGAGACCAAGATGAGATCTTGCGGGCAGCACCTGTGGCTCATCGAGTAGGGCGCCGGCCCCGTATACCGAAGGTGGCAGGTTCAAACCCGGCCTCGGCCAAAATGCAAAACAGAAAAATAGCTGGGCGTTGTGGCAGGTGCCTGTAGTCCCAGCTACTTGGGAGGCTGAGGCAAGAGAACTGCCCAAGTCCAGGAGTTGGAGGTTGCTGTGAGCTGTGTGATGCCACAGCACTCTACAGAGGGTGATAAAGTGAGACTCTGTCTCTACCAAAAAAATAAATAAATAAATAAAATAAAAATTGAGGTCTTGCTAAGCCCAGCATAATCAGTTTCTTCCTCCAGGAAGGGAGCAGAATAATTTTTCTTTAGTAGAGTGTCATTTGCAAACGAAGCCATGATGCATACAGTGCTGTACCTTTAAACATTGTGTCCACTCTCAGGGGGATGCAATTTTCCCACAGGAGGTCATGGCAGAGCAACGTTTTCTCCTCACATCCTCTCCAGGATCTGATTTTGGATGGAAGGTGGGTGGACTGACACCTACTACCAGCGCTGTCATTTCTTCTCTTCCTCTTAAGTACACACTTAATTGGTTTCTTACAACTTAAATTCAACTAGGTGGAGACTCCACAGTAAAGGAGGAAGCTGAAAAACTTCTCAAGGACTACAGATTAACAACTCAAAAAACAATAACAAAAGGGGCCATTTCCTCCACTCTCCATTATCCAGACATGAGCCCCAAGATGCAGTGGAAGGGTGAAGAGCAATGAATTCAGGTCTAGGTGGGTAAACCCTCTTCTCCCCTCCCTCCTGTTTGCCCTCCTGTCCTTCTCAACCGCCATTTCTCTTTCTTTGTCATCATTTCCACTGATTTCACTTCCTCTCACTGAAACCTTTTCTCCCTGCCTCTTTCTTACTGCTCTTGAAGCCTTCTTTGAAGTAAGGTATTTGTTGAAAATTCCAAGTTATTTTGGAAAGACATACAATTAAAATTAGTTTCTTCAGGGTAAGATATAAAAAGTATTGACACTACTTCATTGAGCCAGTCCTTCTCTTGACACGATTTAATTATCTAGTGCAAAAACCAGGTATCTTTCATGCCTGGCCATTTTAATGAAGTTATGACACCAGGGATTTAATTAAGGTAGCAGATCCAAAAACAAACTTAGATAATTTCTTTCTGGAGCATTAAGCATAAAAAATTCATCAATTAAGAGTGACATTATTAAATGAGGTTTATTACTTTATTTCTAAATGAACCAAACCGTATGTCTGGCAGTAATATAGCAATTTCAATGACTTTAACTAGTGATTTTTTTATTTTTTTAAAATTCACATGCTAAAAATTACCAGGAAGAATACTTAAATATTAAAGCAAATAAACAACAACAACAAAAACCCAAATTAAAGGTAATTATTTGTTCAAATACAGAAAGTAGACTTTAAAAACTGAGAACAATCTTATAAGACATTTAGCCAGAGATTTTCATTACATATCACTATTTTAAATATAGTTATATCATATATATATATATATATATATATATATATATATACATATATTAAAAATGTAGAATGAAAGTTTCCAAACACACACATACATGCATGGGCATTCAATGGTTTTCCCAAGATCACACAACTATTTAGAGACCACTAATGGAATTAGCAACTACATTTTCTATCTCAAAATATAGCATTTTTATGATGACCATGAGTCAGACTTGTGGTTACGTCTAAGGACATCTTTAAGGAAGATAGGGGTTTTGATAAGTGAGGTTACAGGTGGAGTCCCTGGAGGATGATGCCATTCTATTTCTTGACCTCAGTAGTAGGGACACAGGTACTCCAGACAATATCTTAGTCCTTTGAGCTGTAAAACTAAATACTATACACTGGCTGGCTTACAAACAACAGATACTCATTTCTCACAGTTCTGGTTAGGAAGTCTAAGATCAAGGTGTTAGGCTTAGCGTCTAGGGAGGCTGCTGTCTGGTACATAGACACCTGCCTTTTTACCGTGACCTTCATGGCAGAGAGGCAGGGGAGCTCTCTAGGGGCCTCTTTTACAAGGACATTAATTCCATTCATGACGACTCTGCCTTCATGACCTAATCACCTCCCACAGACCCCACCTCTAAACACTCTGGCATTGAGGATCAGGTTTCAATATGTCAACTTGGGAGGGGGACACAGAACTCAGACCAGCAGATAATCTGCTTAACTTCTATATTTATGTTCAATATACTTCTGTATGTGTTACATATTTAGCAATCTTATAAAGTTAGATATAGGGCCAGGCGCAGTGGCTCACGCCTGTAATCCTAGCACTCTGGGAGGCCGAGGTGGGTGAACAGCTTGAGCTCATAAGTTTGAGACCAGTCTGAGCAAAAGCAAGACCCCTCATCTCTAGTAAAATAGAAAAACTGAGGCAAGAGGATCGCTTGAGCCCAAGAGTTTGAGGTTGCTGTGAGCTATAAGACCACAGCACTCTACTGACGGTAATAAAGTGAGATTCTATCTCCAAAAAAACAAAGTTAGCTATAGATGCCCATATAGAGATTTTAAAATGTAAATTATTAAGTATATTATTTATCTATGTATTATGTTATCCATTATATAGATATACGAACATATAATATAGATAAATATAGATATCACGTGTATGCATGCATACCTAATGTTCATTCATCAACAACAGCATCTAGCTTTTCTAACTTGTTTTCCAACACACATATGCACCTGATGAAGCAGTACCTATGAGAAACGGGCACTGAGATCAGTTACTGACTGACCGGTTCTCATGAGATTAATCTGGAAGACTCAGACCATGAATCTCTAATTCCTCAGGGAAACAGGCTCAAGGGAAATTCAGTTTTGTGGTCACAGCCCATTAGCTGTCCTTCAACATTTGTTTTCCTCCTCTTCCCACAATAATAGAGTATCCAGTGAAGCAAATGCGGCCCAGAATGCACTCTCCAGTTTACCTTGCCTCCAGGTATGTTCATGTGGCCAAATCTGGCCAATGGGATGAGTCCAGATGTGTCCAGTGGCATTTTCTGAGTGCCTCTTTCAGGACAACAGTGGCTAAGCACACACTTTTGTCTTCCTTCTCTCCATCTATCTGTTGCCTGGAATACAGATGTTGTTTTTGTCCATGACAATGAAGTCACATCCCAGGAATGGCTGAGGACTGAGTGGAAAATAGCCGTGGGTTTCTGATGTTGTGGAACATAGTGCCCTGCCATCCCTGGGTTTGTATGGGAAAGAGAATAAAATGTGTCTTGTTTATGCCACTGCTGTGTTTGGTTTACACATATGTGTTACAGCCATTTCTAATCCTACATGAGCTTCCATTTGGGGGGAAGTGGGGTGAAGGAAGTTTGTAGCGTTGATATGTATTTGAAAGGTTTGGTACATGTTTATAGATGTATGAGTTAAAAGAGTCCACTTAGGATTTTTAGAGTAGGAATTTATTAGCAGGGACAGTATTAATTAAGAAACTATAAAACCAGGGCTAGCATATAGTTTTACATAATAGCACTCTAAAGACATTATATGGATGAATTTTATTCTCCTTCAAGAAAGATACTTAAGATGATTTTTTTTTTGAGGCAGAGTTTCACTATGTCACCTTTGGTAGAGTACCTTGACATCATAGTTCATAGCAACCTCAAACTAATGTTTTGGTTCTTTTGAGACAGAGTCTCAAGCTGTTGCCCTAATAAAGTGCTGTGGCCTCACGGCTCACAGCAACCTCAGACTCTTGGGCTTAAGTGATTTTCTTGCCTTAGCCTCCCAAGTAGCTGGAACTACAGGTGCCCACCACAACACTTGGCTATTTTTTGTTGCAGTTGTCATTGTTGTTTAGCAGGCCTGGGCCGGATTCAAACTCGCCAGCCTCGGTGTATGTGGCTGATACCGTAACCACTGAGCTACAGGTGCTGAGCCAAGGGACCTCAAACTCTTGGGCTCGAGTGACTTTCTTGCTCCAGCCTCCCAAGTAGCTGGGACTACAGGCACCTGCCACAACACCTGGCTATTTTTAGAGACAGGGTCTTGCTCTTACTTGGGCTGTTCTCAAACCCATGAGCTCAGGCAATGTACCCACCTTGGCCTCCCAAGGAGGAGGTGCTAGGACATTGCTAGGATTACAGGCGTAAGATGACTTTCATAGACTGTGCAAATGGTTAGGGTTTTACCATCTGTACCAAGGATGCTAAAATACACAATAACCCATTCTTATCTGGCGGATTTAGGATCAAAAGTCAAATGCCCAAGGCACAGTGGGTTGCTCCAGAATATAGTTTCTGAATCTTGCAATACTGGGATTTAAATCCTGTCTCTATCACTGCATAACTTTAGAATAAATTACTTAATTTCTCTAAGCTATAATTTCCTCTGTGAAAGAGAGATAATAATAACACCTGTCTTATGGCATTTTATGAGGATTAAATGAGTTACAGGATGCAATCTTGGCACAGTGGCATCCTCACAGATGAGGTATCTGGCTGGTTTCCATCAGCAGATTTCTAGATACACCCTAATCCCTAGCCCTTCACCTCTGGTGACTCTATTGGTTATGTCTGTTCCATTCAAGTATAAGCAGGCGTCATTCTGGCCCACAGCCCTTGCTGGGGTAGAAGAATCTGTGTCAGCCCACACAGGCTAAAGAAATTGAAGGGTTCCCCTGTCACTCCATCTCAGCAGGCTTGCAATTCTAATTCTCGTTCCCCCAAGCACCACAGGCTGCCCAAATCACCGCTCAGTAACTCAGCCTCTCAGCTGCCTCCTTGGAAATCAACATCCTCAGGTGAGGAGAGATTCCAAATGCCAAGTTCATCCTAATCTAGTCCTAGCCTTATAATTTTCCATTCTCTTGTCATCGCTCCATCAAATTCAAGTAGATTTGTGTTCATTAATTTTATCCAGCTTTTCTAGTTATCTACAGAAGGAGGGTTGGTTCCAATATGACTTCTAGTGAAAGTCTGTAACTGTTTTTCTATCTCACAGATGCATCTAATTCTTGAAGTTTCTAGTTTCTTCCTAAATATTTACTCTTTGTGTCATGTCCTTTCAGCTTATATTCCACAATGTAACAGTTTAACTCCTCTCTACAGCAGTGGCTCTCAACCCTCCTAATGCTGTGATGTATTTTCATTGTTATAAAGGGGTCATGACCCACAGGTTGAGAACCACTGCTCTACAGACATCTTCAAATTTTTGTTGCCCTAAATTAAAATAAACAATTCAAAAATTAATGTTTTTTTTATTCACTATCCAGCTCTACTTTCTGATTTCTAGTCATTAATAATACCACAGATTGCTGCATATTGTGGCCACATTCTTAACTTCCTCTACTCTTATCTGCAATATGCAATCAAACAAAGTTCTTTTATTTCTGTTTCACAAGCAGAGTAGCCAGGTAATATTTCAAGATATTAACCAGGTATTTCCCATGCTGTCTTTCCTCTCTATCTAGAAACAAGGGAAGCTTTCAGTATTCTCTGCTTTTGGAGAGTTGAAAATGAATGAGAGTTGAAAATAGAATAAGGCACTTGCCATTGAAAACAACAATATCTTCTGGACAATCATAGCTGAGTAAAGTCTTTAAAGTGAAAACTTTACAAGATTCAAGGATTTTTTTGTTTGTTTATTTGTTTGTTTGTGTTTCTTTTGGTAAAAAGTGTTGAGTGACAAAAGAATAAGGCTCTGACTAGAGTACCCATAGGATGAAATACATACAGCTGGTCCTTGAACAATATGGGTTTGAAGTGTGTGGGCCCACTTATATATGAATTTTTTCCCACCTCTATCACTCCTGACACAGCAAGACCAACCTTTCCTCTCCTCCTCCTCCTCAACCTACTAATGAAAAAACCAGGCAGATGAAGATATTTGTGATAGTTCACTTCCACTTAATGAATAGAAAATACATTTTTTCTTCCTTATAATTTTCTTAACATTTTATTTTATCTAGATTACTTTGTCATTAGACTATAGTATATAATACACACTTCATGAGAAATATGTTACCACTAATTGACTGGTCATGTTATCAGAAAGGCTTCTGGTCAACAAGAGGCTATTTAGTAGTTAAGTTGTTGGAAATTCGGAAATTATATGTGGATTTTTCAACTGCTTAGGGGAAAGGGGTTCAGCACCCTGTAACCCTTGCCTTGTTCAAGGGTCACCTGTACTATAAAATAGAGAGAAGGAAAAAAAAAACACATGATGACACAGAACGAGTGTCACCAACATGAAGATATGAAGTTTAATCAGCTAATGTGAATAGAGAGGCAAAGAATATAACTATAAATAAATAAAATAAAATAAATTTGGGTGTTTCTTTTTTCCTGCCCTGGGAATTGAGGGCAATGGGCAGTGGATCTGTGGGGTTCACAAAATAGAAGGTACTTGTGTCTCAGTGGTGCTGCCCAAGGAGACAGCAAATCAGAGAAGTGTCTTTAAGGTTGAAAAAGTAACAATGGAATATAAAATGGTGCATCCACTGAGAAAAATAGTATAGAGTTTCTTCAAAACATTAAACATAGGATTCCTATAAAACCCAGAAATTCTACTCTTAGCTATAGACAAAAGAATAGAAAAGTGATTTTCAAGCAAATTCATGTATATACTTCCTCAGAGCAGCACTATTCACAATAACTAAAAGGTGGAAATAACTCAAATGTCAAACAAAATATTTACATGATTGCATGCTTTTCAACCATAAAAAGGAAAAATTATATGCCACAACATAGGTGAACCTCTACAATCTTCATGCTGAGTCAATGTAGCCAGACACAAAAGCTCATATATATCATTCTACTTATATAGAATATCCAGAATAAGTAAATCCATTGAGACAGAACAGAGACTGGGGGACGGAAAAGGTGGTGAATGGCTAGTTAGTAGTGGTAGAGTTTCCTTTTGAGGTGATGAAAATGTCTTAGAATTAGATAGAGGTGATGGCTGTACAACATGATGAATATACAAAATGTTGCTGAACATTGTATACTTTACAAAAGTTCGTAGCTAATTTTATTATAAATTTTATTTTGATTAAAAGTAATAGGATGGTCGGATGTTTTTATACATATTAAGCCTGACACATTCCTATGAGACTCTGGAGGATATTGAATATATAGATATATATATTAAATGTATTAATATATATACATTTTTTTTACTTGTTGATAATTTATTTTTTTTTATTGAATCATAGCTGTGTACATTAGTTCAACCATGGGGTGATATTGAATATATTTTGTCTGTGTACCAAGAGTATCTTAGAACTGACTAAGAGCAAGCCTGTGTGGTCAGGAAGAAAATGACCTTTACGAACTAGAGATCAAAGTAGAGTAGGGAAAGTGGCTTTTTGAACTAGGAGTGGGTAGTAATAACCAAAAATTAATGTGATTTGTATCTATTAACAGAAGCCAGCAGATGAGTATTGATAGACATGAGCCTATCTCTTTCCTCATGCTATGAAAGGCCTTGGAACTTACACCCCCCTTTCCCCATATACCTCACCACCACCACTCAGGAAAAGTAGAGGGAGATGGATCTCAATTGACCTAGTTAAATCCCAGATTGAGCAAGGTTAACTCATTAAATGACCTCAACTCATTCCAAAAGTGATTTAGTTTCCTTGGAAATGTCTACAATAAATTGGCAGACTTGACTAAGAGTCACATGTCTAATTATAGAAAATAAAGATAAATTTTCTTGATCACCTAAGTCACTTGGGATGGAATACAGATCTTCTAGGTGTGTTCACCTTTCACTATTTCTACCAACATTTCTTAAGTCTCAGACCCATTTGGCTAATGAAAAAGGAAAAGGGAACTCCTTTGTTTAGAAAAAGAAGGTTTTATCAAATTTTTGTGCTTTAGACTGAGTTTCTAGGCTGAGGGAAGGAAGGATAATTGAGGTTCTGAGTTTGGGAGGTAGAGGTAAACAAAACCCACCATGACTCAGGATGTTGGCAGCCCTGGGGCCAGGGTGGTGGACTGATACAAATGGACAATAACTGTGGCCAGCACCTTTCCCAGACTGGAGAACACACACTGTGCCTAAATCTACACACCCCCCTTGCCCAGGTTGACCACTGTGCTGGCTTCGGTACTCTGCTTGAAATCACAAGACATACATCTTGACTTCTACCAGATTGTGAGGAAGAGTTTAAGCCCTCAAAGAACAACACATTCTGCACCTGGGAGAGAAAGTGGCATCCCAGTATACCCTCCTGAGTTCCTAGATTTATTGCTTTCAACTCCTTTCCGTCTGTTTCTGCCACACCCAACTTCTCTCTCTATACCTAGAACATGCTTTTCCTTCTGCCTTGAATGGTCTCTCTTTACATCCCCTTCTTTATTCATTTATTTTCTAGCCATTCTTCAGATCCCAGGCGAGTTGCCACTTCTTCTGAAAGGCCTCCATAGATTTCTCAAATCTATATAAAGCTGCCTCTTTCTTGGACCTGAGGAATCGCACATTCACCCCATCCCAGCCCTTGCCTTTTGGATTATCATTCACATCCAATGATCCAATTTCCCTGTAAAACAGAGGTCTGCAAACTCTCTCTGTGAACGGACAGAGAAAAAATAGTTTTAATCTTTGCAGGGCACATATGGTTTTGCATGCTCATTTTCTTTTGAACTTTTGTTTTTTATTCTTTTAACATCCTTTTAAAAATGTAAAAAGAAAAACATTTTTAGTTCACAAGCAGTACATAAACAGGCCATTTGGCCCCACGGGCTGTGGGGCTGCTAATACTTGCTCTGGAGGTAAATTTCTTAGTTTATCTTATTTTGCTTTGCCTCCCTAGTACCTAGCAAAATCCTTGGAAGGACGCCCAAAGGTTTAACTGAATTAAATTGAGCCCTATATATTAAGGCTGACTTATTCTGCTTCCTTGAGTCTTTGTCACCTCTAATGACCCTGAAATGTGTGTGTATGTATCTCTCTGTGTGTATTTGCTTTATATGTTAGAGTCTGTTAAACTAGCCCTTCACAGCCAGTTGCTTCTCCATCAACATGAAGCTTTCAGTTCAAGAATCTGCAATCAAGTCAGAATGTTGTTCTTATTTTCTTTCTTTTTGTGTGTTTGTTTGTTTGTTTGTTTAGCGTGATTACAGACACATGCATATGGTGGGCCGTTTTCAGCCTGGAAAAGGTTACTGTGGCATTCCTATTGCTGTGACTCCTAATGGGAGCTTACAGGATTTGTGAAATTCCTTGCAACTCAAAATTATAGAAGTTGGATTTAGTCAGAAATTTAATGTTTTTTTCTCACTCTGTTGTCCAGGCTAGTGTACAGTGCCATTATCATAGCTCACAGCAAATTCCAACTCCTAGGCTCAAGCTATCCTCTTGCCTCAGCCTCCCGAGTAGCTGCAACTGCAGGTGCCCACCACCATGCCCAGCTATTTTTTCTAATTTTTGTACAGATGGGGTCTTGCTATGTTACTCAAGCTAGTCTCAAACTCCTATCCTCAAGTTGAATCTTCTGTCTCAGCCTCCCAACGTGCTAGGATAACAGGTGTGAGCTGCCATACCTGGAGGGAATTTGAATCTTAAAGAACTACATATTTCACTTCTTTATCCATATTTAAAAACATATTTGAATAGAGGCTTTTCAATGGAGATATACTAGAGTTGCTTCCAGAATCCAATCTCTCTGGGACTCAAAGATATCTACAATATTTGGATTTAAGAGAACCACTCTCCTGCCTATGATTGCATCACCAAGTGTCCTTTCCTATCACTTGAGAAGCAGTTACCTCTTACCTTGGTATGATGAGAAGACGTAATCAGGAACATTCTCCAGAAACTTCAGTCTCATTTAAAAAAAAATGCATATCTATATATATATGCATACACACATACATACATACATATATATATTTACATATATAAAATTAAATGTGACTCCTAAACAAAATATAGTCATGGCCATAAAATCTTTCACACCATTTTTACAAATACTATACATTTGTGATTGACACAAAGTAAAAAGCACCAACAAAATATACCCCTATAAAAGAGGATCTAGCTGATGAGAGATTAGTCAGTAGGTAAAAACAGAACAGCCCAAAACACTTGTCGCCCTCCTTTGTAGCCAATCTGAGGCTCTTTCTTTCCGGCCCATCTGTACTGCTTTTATGGGGTCCTTGCATACTTCTAGAATGACAGCATGCTTCTTGTTGCTACAAACAGCCCTCATAAATGTTGGAGCCAAGTGTATCTAAACATTACAGCATATTAAACACCTTTAAGCATGATCCATAACCTTGTAATTGGTACCAAAATAACAAGACCTGTGTTTTAAATGGGAATTTGACTCTGTGTTTGCTGTTGTCAATCTGTTCCTTGAGAACATAGCTGGGAAAGCAGGTCCGAGGGAAGAATGGATGCGATTGAGGTGCAGGACTCTGAAATCTTAGACCTTAACAATCATCAGAGCTAATGCTCACCTTTAATTGGTGAGGAAACTGAAGCCTAGATCAGTTGTATGACTGACTCAGGGTTTCCAGACTCATGTTCCATGTTCTTTTGCTGCTTTAATGAAATGCTTCTCTTAAGAAGGAAAACTTTCCTTGGTATAAAAGTAATAATTTGCTAGTGATAAAGTCCCACAAGTTCACATGAAAATGTATCACTATTCAGATGGAAACAGGACAAAAGGGGGTAGCTTTTATTTTTGCTGAGTGTCACCAACAGCTTTATTCTTTCCAAATAGTTCTTTCTGCATGTGCTCCAAGTCCCCACATTTTCACTGTTAGACTCACCCCTTCAACCATTGTCTCTACAGACCTTGACTGAGATGAAAATACCTTCTTCAGGGGACTTGTGAAGTACTGCAATAAATGCAGGCCTTAGAACTAAATAGGAGTGAGCTATACTCTGGCTCGACTTTGCTGGGTTTGTGATCGTGAGCAAGATTTTAATCCCTCTCACCCACTTCAGTCAAACTCTCATAGGGAGCTCACTCCATACCAGATTCTTCATCTAGAACAGTGATTTTCAACTGGTGTAACTTGGTGTGCTGCAAAAATTTTTAAAGATCATTAATTAAATTATTTTCAAAAGAAGTTCAAAACACAGTAAGTAAATATTTTTTTCCCTCTCTCTCTCTTTTTGTTTTTTGGTCAACGTAATTTAAGTGTGCTGCCTAACTATAGGTTCAAGTGTACCATGAGATTAAAAAATAAGGCTTGAAAAATACTGCTCTAGAAAATGAGGACCAACCTTAAAAAATAGAACTGTAAGGATTATATGGCATAATCTTTAAAATGGTCATTCTAGCTTTTTCTGCATGGCAGACATTTAACTATTCTGGGAAATATCAATGCATATAAAATGTGATGTGAGTTGTATTACATACAATTACCATATGTATAATTTAAATCTTCTGCTAATGGGGTTGACTGCCCAGTTTCTAAATTCACCATCAAGAACACACCAAGATAAATACTTAGATCTTTGGTTTCTATCGTCTAATGACTTTAAAAAAAAAAAAAGGCAGAACATATGATGTTCTAATGCTGACATTTAAGGTAAAATAAGGTTCTGATTTACCAGCATCTTGTGAATGAGTCTTGGTAATTAAAAGCTTTAAAGTTTTTGTTTTGTTTTGTTTTAATCTCTATCCAGCCTTATGATTAAAAAATGCTTTCAGCAGCCTTATGTTTCTGGCCAGCAAAAACTTAAGAAAGCTATTATCATGTGGGGAACATACAAGAGAAAAATGGATGGGTTTTCTTCAACACCTGTTTTCATTAAGTAAGGGAAAGGAAATGAAAGGCTTTGTTCCCCTCAATGCTTATCAAGTCAGTGCCAGGAGCGTTACATATGTTATCCCATTTAATCGGCAAATCCAAAGAGATAGAGACTGTAGCCCCTGCTTGGGAAATGTTATAAAATTATTCCCCAAATTTTGAACCTTAAGGAGGGATATTTCTTGAATTAAACTTCAAATGAATAAATACAGAATTCAATCCAAGTACTGATATGAAAAGTTATAAGAAAAAGATAGGATGGCATTCAGGCCAATTACAGTTTGCAATCATGATAACATGACTAATGTTCTTACTAAAGAATAGTGCCATTAGATAAAGCTACAGGACAGCCACATGAATCCACAGAAGAGAGAGGGAGAGAGAGGGAAGCAGGTGTCATTGTAGGCATAGGACAATTGAGCCAGTGAACTTGGAGGAACCTCATTCCAGTGCTTGGTTTTCCATTTTGTGGAGATAACATACCTGAGGCTATATTAGCTTGATTTTGTTAAACACCCAACCAACTTCCCTTTTTCTGATTTCATGCTCAACAAACAAACTCCTGGTTGTAATCTGACTTCCCATGTTGGTTTGCCCACAGGAAAAGAAAGTTGCTAATCACCCAGCTGAGAGGACTTTGGTCCAAATCTTATTTATTTTGGGAAATTAATAAAGTGGTTTTCTGGTTGTATATGTTAGTCTAGTGATTGGCTAATATTAATAGATTCACCTGACATAATCAAGTTTCTGAATCTACCAAGGGGAGGCCAAAATCCTGGATGGTGGTGTGTTCATCAGCTAGTTAATTCCAGATCATATTGAAATTAAACAGCCTGCCTGCTCTACTTGTGAACCACATTATGAGACCACCCTCCTGCCCATAGCAGTTATAGCCTGTGGACAAAATACAAGTATAAACTACTGAAAAGTGTTGCAGAATAAACCAGGGATGGCAGAATTTGGAAAGGATGTGAAATGTGAAAGAGTAAAAGAAAACCAAGTGAGTTTTGTATTTAAGAAGCTCTTTCCCTAAGGGCAGTTTGCACTTCTGGTCTATAGAGAAACAGAATTCAAGAAGAAAGCAATAGTCGTACTGAACTGGAGAAACACACAAAATACAGAAAGTGGAGTTCAGAGTTGTCAAAGTTCTAGAAATTGAGTGTATGTGTGGGGAATCCCCAAAAGGTTGGGGATACAGAACATGAAGCCCTAAAATTTGTGGTAAAAATTCCAAAGCTTACACCTAAATTTTGCATATTTGGAACAAAAATTCCAAAGACACCAGCAGAAAGCAGCGCTTGGTAAGCTAAATAACTCCATAACAATTTTAGCTTAGTGTTAGAATTTGGAAGTGAAGTCCTGCCAAGTAGATAAAACTGGTCAGTAACATGGGCTTTTAAATGAAACCCCAGGAGGGCCACACACTAGGAATAAGAACCACATCTAAGACCAGTGAGGCTTCTGCAAGGCAACAGTCAGCAAATTATGGTCTATGGGCCCCAAATCTGGCCGTGCCACTTATGTATGTTATTTGTAGCAACTTTCTCACTACAATGGCAGGGTTGAGTAGCCACAAAATAGATCATATAACCCTCAAAGAGTAAAATATTTTATACCTCTCCCTATAGAAAACGTTTGCTGACCCCTTTTTCAGGAATAAAGACAAAACTATAGACCAATCTTAATATAACCTTAAATGAAACATCTTCCAAATTAAGTTGATCTGCTGGCATTTTTAACCTCCTGTCGGGATGAAACAAAACAGTATATAGAGGAAAAGAACATAACTCAGAGTCTGTACAACATATTATATTTAATCTGCAGCAAGTAATAAGAAATTACTAGACATGTAAATAATTAGGATAATGTGACCCATAATCAAGGGGAGACAAAGGTCAACAGAAGACTCTAGATATTAGAATGAGCAAAGACTTCAACAAAATTAACTAGAAATCTAGAAATACATTAGGACTTAAAATTTTATCTCTAACTAATGAAAAGATTGAAATTTACCACTTATGTCCTTACCACAAGAAAAGAGTTGGACAAACTATAATTAATGGTTCTTCTTCAAAACATAAGAGAGCTAAGATTAGCTGGGTTAACTACCACCCAGACTCTGGAGCAAGAGGTATATTTGGAGAGACATAGCTGAGAAGGCTTACCTGGAGCAGAAGCTGCTCAGCTGAAGGCCAAGTGTGGGCTAATAAGAGATGGAGAAAATCTCTTGGGAAGTAGACTTAGCAGGGACCCTCACAGACATAGGCTTTTGCTCAAGGAATCCCATCAGGTTCCCACAGAGGAGATCTGTGAAAGATGCTGTCACGGTTTTGTCAGGAGGAAAGAAAGAGCAGTCATGTACATTTCATGTGAAATCTTGTGAAATGGATATGATTCTTCTTTCACATCAGAGCCTTATTTATAACAAATGCGTTTTTCAGGGGAAGAAACTTTGCCAGAGCCATATTCCAGTTGGACAAAGGGTATTCTTCTCACCACAGACTCCTCTCCCCACCCAGCCTTCTTATCTTACCTTGGAGGATTAAAAACAACAGAAAACACTATCAACAAATATCAGGGATTCAAGACAATAGATTGGGAATATCACAGCCCAGGAAGACAGCAGAAGACAAAAGGAGAAAAATGCTGTCCCACTGGGGAAGACAGAGTCCCTAACAGCCAACCAGACTTGAAAAGGCCCACTAAAATATTGAGATTTGATCAGATAACAGAGTTCCCCTCTTCTCCATATGTTCCCACCACATCAGCTGGGCTCCAGTATAATAACAGGGGATGAAGCTGAAGTGTTAGAAGGCACAGATTCTCTTCAAGGGACAGTACTTAGAGAAACCCAAAGTCAAGACAAATGGGCCTGAAGGAATCAAAAGCTCTTGAACTACAACAAATATTAAGAACAACCTGATTCCTATCCAAGTTACCGTAAATTCTCACAGTGAATTTCTAATTATCTCAGTTCCTATTACCCAATACCACATGTTTGGTAGGTAGCAACAATAATTAAGAACAACCTGATTCCTATCCAAGTTACCATAAATTCTCACAGTGAATTTCTAATTATCTCAGTTCCTATTACCCAATACCACATGTTCGGTAGGTAACAACAATACATTACAACACATACCTAAAGGAAAGGGAAACAAACCCATAGTTCAAAGAGACAAAGTCATGAGAGTAAAAAGACAACCCATGTAGAATGGGATAAAATATTTACAAACTATACATCTGATGAAGGTTAATATCCAAAACTTATAAGGAATTCAACTCCGTATTAAGAAAATAACCTGACTTGAAAATGGGCAAAGGACCTGCATAAACATTTCTCAAATGAAGACATACATATGGTCACAGGTATATGGAAAAGAACTCAATGTCACTAATTATCGGGAAAATGCAAATTAAAACCACAAGGAGTTGTCATCTCAGACCTGTTAAAATGGTTATTATCATAAAAACAAAAGATAAGTGCTGGCAAGGATATGAAGAAAAGGGAACCTTTGCGTAGTAGCACATTGTTGGCAGGAATGTAAATTAGTGCAGCCACTGTGAAAAACAGTATGGAAGTTCCTCAAAAAAACTAAAACTAGAAATACCATATAATCCAGTAATTCATTACTGAATATGTATCTAAATACAATTAAATCAGTACATGAAACAGGTACTTGTATTCTCATGTTTATTGCAGCGTTATTCACGATAGCCAAGATATGAATGAATTCCACCTAAGTATAATTTATATGTAAATGTGTATAAAGAAAATGTGATATATAGATACACAGTGAGCTACTCTTCATCCTTCATAAAGAAGGAAACATGGATAAACCTATGTGAAATAAGCCAAACCCAGGAAAATAAATACTACATGATCTCACTTACATGTGGAATCTAAAAAACTTGAACTCATAGAACCAGAGTGGAAAATGGTGATTACCAGGTGCTTATGGAAGGACGGATGGAGGGATGTTTGTCAAAGGACACCAAATGTCAGTTAGATAGAAGGAAACAGTTTAAGAGATCTATCGTACAACACATTGACTATAGTTAATAGCAATGTATTTAATACTTAAATATTGCTAAGAGTAGATTTCGGATGGAGGGATGTTTGTCAAAGGACACCAAATGTCAGTTAGATAGAAGGAAACAGTTCAAGAGATCTATCATAGAACACATTGACTATAGTTAATAGCAATGTATTTAATACTTAAATATTGCTAAGAGTAGATTTCCAGCATATTCATCACAAAAAACCCGATAATTTTGTGAGCAAATTCGTATGTTAATAGTTTAATTTTTTGTATATTTCAAATTTTTTATTAGCTAATTAAAAATATAAAGTCAAACTCAGAAGTGACACAGATTATCAACTAGTCATTTTTTTTTCAATATATGATTAATATGTTAAGAGATATAATACAAAAGAATGCATGAAAAGGTGAATGACGTAAGAAGGGAGATGTGAACTCTGAGAGACAATTGAGAGGAAATTTGAGACATGAACAACACTGCAAAAGAAATGAGGAATGTTCATCAGTGGATTCAACACAGCCAAGGAAAGAATAGGTGAGCTTGAGGATAAGTAGCTCAATAGAAAATTCCCAAATTGAAATGCATAGAAGGTCCATGAAATGTGGGACAATTTCAAAGGCTCTACTATGTATATGTAATTTGAATACCATATCAAAAGAAAAGTTTGAAGTAATAATGGCTGAGACTCCACAATTAATGACAAACCCCAAACCACATAGCCAACAAAGCTCAGAGGACACCCAGAAAAATGAATACCAACTGCACTTGTGGGAGTATCATATTCCAACAGCATAAACTCAGAAAGAGAAACTCCATGAGAAGGCTAAAACCCAATTATAGCACAAGAATACAGGGAAAAGGGAAAGGGGGGGGGGAGCGGGGAGGACGGGTGGAGGGAGGGCAATTAGTGGGATCACACCTATGGTGCATCTTAGCAGGGTACTGGTGAAACTTATTAAACGTAGAGTATCAATGTCTTTATATAGTGATCAAGAAAATGCCATGAAGGCTATCTCTAACAGTATGATCAAAATATTTCTGATTGTATATGAAGCACATTGTGCCCCATGATTGCACCAATGTACACAATTATGATTTAATAAAATTATTTAAAAAAAAATAAAAAAATAAAAGAATGAAGAGAATGAACAAACTACCTTGACCTCAAGGAGTTTGTTAAACCCTTAAGAAGCTAATGGTGACACTTCACAAATACATATATAGAATAAAAAAAAAATTTTTTTTTTTTTTGAGACAGCATCTTATTATGTTGCCCTTGGTCACAGCAACCTCAAACTCTTGGGCTTAAGCCATTCTCTTGCCTCAGCCTTCCAAGTAGCTGAAACTACAGGCGTCTGCCACAACACCTGGTTCTTGTTTTTGTTATTGCAGTTATCATTGTTGTCTAGCAGGCCAGGACTGGTTTGAACCTGCCTGCTTTTATTTTTTGTTGTTGTTGTTTTTGTTTTTTTTAGACAGAGCCTCAAGCTGTCACCCTGGATAGAGTGCCATGGCATCACAGCTCACAGCAACCTCCAATTCCTGGGCTCAAGCGAGTCTCCTGCCTCTGCCTCCCAAGTAGCTGGGACCACAGGCACAAGCCACAATGCCCGGCCATTTTTTGGTTGCAGCCGTCATTGTTGTTTGGCAG